>VWZT01003312.1:1781669-1828461 GCA_013397055.1 Pachycephala philippinensis | reverse complement strand
TGGCGCACAGACCTGTGAACAAATACGCCTGCTGAATGAACACTTGCACCATCGGGCCTTTGGACGGTCGCACCCATTCAGCAGGAGCACACAACAACCTGGGCAGAAGAATCCTGATGTCTGCATTTTGCCTCAGCTCTCCGCAAAAAGCTTCAGGAAGGCATCTAGGCAACTTAGAGTATGGTCTGCCCATGCCAAATTTCTTCTGGAAATAAACCACAGCTACCGACATCTAAACACTCTGAAAAGCCCCAAACAAAAATCAGCATTCCAGTGGTATGACTTCCAAAATGGTTACATCCACTGTGAAGCAGTAAAAGAAAAATAAATCTGTTTTCCTAACACATCGCACACTAAATAACTCAATTTATATACACAGGTGTGCCCATGAGCCCAAAGAGTTACCAACTCCAGCAGTGACCTCAGTAATTAAAAAAAAAAAAAAAAAAAACACCACCTCACACTAATAGCTAGCAACACTTGACAACACGTAAATAACAGAAATCTTCCTAGTGCAAAATTCAAGAGAAATCTTGCCCACATTTAAAACCCAAACAAAAACATAATCCAAACAAATCCACACTCTCCTACATTTTAGTAATTTTCTTTACACATCAATAATAATTTTATGCACCCAACAAAAAAAACACTAAGTACAAGCAAACGTCCAAATGACGTCCAAATGACATCCAAATATGAGGTAACTCCATCCACTGCAACATCCATTTTTATTCAGCAGTGACAAACGATTTTTATTCACAGTAATATTCCTGAGTGGTTGCCCTCCATACAAATACCTGCCAGACGACTTTTCTTTAGGACATAATCTAATCGCCCACTCAAAGAGCAAGAAGGGTGACAGATGGACATGGGTGACTAATAAAGTATTACCAGACTATTTTTAGATTAAATTCTTTACCAAGCATCTGCAACCTGTGTGCAAAAAACTTTTACTACGAGTAAAGAATGTAGTTTGTGGGACTCACGATCAACACGAGGTTCTCACGTGCAATTTTCAAGCTCAACCAGCAGGAAATGGTTTATTATAGAGCCATTTTTGGATGCAGCCAAAAAAAAAAAAAAAAAAACCAAACCAGACCAAAAAAGAAAACAAACAAACAAGAAAAAAATGAAGAAGCAAAAAAGATGCAGCATTTGGGCTTATTTTATTCTTAGAAGATCCCACAAGGCAGGCAGAAATATCTCCTTCACAGTGCAAGCAAGAGGCACTGCAGAGGATGCTGAGGAATGCAGGAATGCTGGGAATTGAAAGAATTTGCAAACATGCTCTTATTTCCTTGCTTAGTTGTACTAGTGCTGCAGAAATTATGTAAATAGGCTGAGTGAAACTCCACTCCTCAAGTGGTACAGTAGCCTATGCAAGGCTACTCAGAAAGCTTTTTTTCCACAGCCAGAGCTGCAGACCAGCAAAGAAGAGAAAGCATTAACACCGGCTCTGCAGACCCCATAAAAACATTATTTGCTTATAACAAGAGTTCTCCTTAAAAACAGAGCAAAACAGCAACCAACCAATACTGTTTTGAGAGCAGTGTAAACCATGATAAAAGCTGTGTGCAGAGAAAGGCAGAGCAGGGCCCTGCTACCCCGTTCCGAGTGCAATGCTTCCTTTGGGTTATTTCATTTGGGAAGGAACACGGCAAACATAAATAAAAGGATGATTGCACAAACATAAACCATTTTCTTCAATGAAAAAGAGGCTTTCTTCAGTACACACTGCCCAAACTGTCTCCTTCCAACACCTCTTTGCCCTTGTGCAATCTTGAGTGCAGTACTTATCATCGAAGCCAGAGAGGGAAACCTTTCCGCCTGATCCGTGGAAGAGGCTTCTTGTCCTTTGCTTTACATCTAAACAGGGCAGTGACACGGAAAGAAGCTGGAAGCAAAGACTCAAGAGAGCAGAGAATGAGAAAAGAAAGGGTTCACTGACTTCACTTCATTCCTCACTCAATGTTAATTGGTTGTAGGCTCCAGTTTTAAATAAGGGCGCTTGAAACGACAAGTAAACATTTAGAAAACTCTGCAATGTCCTTCTTCAGAATCAATTGCTGAGTACAAATGCCTCATCAGCAGCTTTTTTTCTCTCCAAATTTATCCTATTGGATTTTGGCAAGTACCTTGAAACAATGCAGGTGACAGTTATAATTTATTGATTTTAGACTATCTCTCACCTTAATATTCCGACATGTTACGGTGATTTAAACGGGTGCCCAGATGTAGTAACAGCTATACTACGTGACACTTAAAAATAATCCACCAGATGCCCTTGAAGTTGATAAGGCACACCTGGGGAATGCACAGCAGCTTTTGAGTTTGGATCCTTCATATTGGAGGGGCTGGGAAAGGCTTACCACTGCCTGATGACCAACGTGTTCAACAGCAATTCAAACCTGCTCCTCTCAGCTTGAAAAGAAAGCAGATTTTTGCCATGTGTGCACTGATACAAGTGTGCTCATAGCCAGTGCTCACCAGCCTTGCCCACAGCAGTTTTTTCTGCACAGAATGACACACCTGATGCCCGTGTCCCTCTGAGACTGTGTCAAACACTCAGTACAGCCCCCAGCATCCTCTCCCTGTGAAGAGCATCAGTGCACACAGACCAGCCATGCCCTAGGCCTTAAACAGGCACTTCCCACCTGCAGGGCCAAAACTAACACCCCAAACCACCTTCCCCAAAGCAGCAAACACCCACCCATGCTGCTTGCATAGATCGGGCTGCTGCTATCAACCAAGTAATAATCGTGTGGTACAAAGGAAACCACAGATAAAAACAACCCTGGCACCAACACAGTGACAAATCTGGTGATAAACACACAGACCAGATGTACGCTGATGTTAGTCCTTACCTGTTTCCAAACGTAATCAGTTCAAAGCAAGGATTTCTCTAAAAGCTACTTGCAGAAATATTTAACCATTTCCTTCCAGAAATGCCACTATTGGTGCTATTTTCTCCTTCCCAGACATCACACTGAGTTCGTGTTACGGCTCAACCGGTGGTTTCTGCGTGAGCTTTGAATTGCTCCTGTTCCCCATGTGAACTTGTGCACTTGTGTTTTTTTCCTAATCCTCTTAGGATCACACTGTTTATACTACTTTCTGAGATTTTGGTGCTATTTGAGCTCTAACAACAAATTTAGTCATTAGATGTTGTGCTTTCCGAATTACAAAAGCCTTCTAAGGACACAGTATCTTTTCTTCTAAATTATCCTTGAGTATCCTGCTTTTATCTAGATTCAGTATCTGGAAAAAGTGTCCCAATCAAAATAGAATTAAAAATAACTAAATCCTGGATATTCCCCTCAGTAACTAGGCTGCAAAAAGCATGAGACAATAATTTTAAAAGCCTAAATTGAAAACTAATCACTCCATTGAATCCTTCCTTTCATTTGGTTAATAGGCACATACAAAGCTAATGGTGATTCTACCACTGCTGCGCTTGGAACATAAACAGAGAAAACCAAAGTTATTTCTTTTAATCACAGTTCCACAGTGATGTATGGCAATTTTTTTTTAAGCAATTCAGCACGTCTACAACAACATCTGCTTTTCAGATCTGACAGGGAGGCTAAACTGAGACAAATACCAACTCAGAAAATTCAGGAGAAACAAATACATACGAGCGTGTGTGGGGGGAAATCAGCACTACACACAAGACGTTGTTAAAAACTGTCATTACTTGAAACTGGTAGGTAGCAATAGGGTTTCTAGTGACAAAATAACATGCACAGACTGCTCCAGCACTCAGCTCTGGGAGCACGGCGTGGGCGAGGATGTTTTACAAGAAGCCTCATCAGGAAGCACTGAAAGTATCTAAGACCTGCCCAGAGACATATCCCTACAAATTCCTAAACTCTGTCTGAAACAGCTCTTCTCTGTCAACTGAGAAATTTTTATTGCCTGATCTTTGTTCTTTTACCTTTATTCCATCAGAAAAATAGAAAACCGTGATGTAAGTTGACTTTCTGGATGTTTCAAAGAAGAAATGCTTAACTTGTACATTCATATCACATTAAAGCTATACAACTTTCCACACTTCACGAATACTCTTACATAGAACAGGCACCTGTACATCTGTGAACATATGGGAACCAACTGCTAAAACAAAGGGTTTCTGAGGGGATAAAGAATAAGAACTGGGCAAGCAGACAGCAGTATTCTGGAGAAAAGATCATCCAGATACAGAAACCCACAGAAAGCCCACAAAAAACAAGATTCACTGTGCAATGAGAAACACAGCACAAGTCAGACCAGAGCAAAAGAATACTGCAGAAGTTTAAACACCAATTTCTGTAACAGTCAAAAACTGAGGCAATCACAGAAAATAGCTCATAGCCCACTGAATTGCTGGAGAGGAAACCAACTTAGCCAGCTCCATTTAAAACCCATAAGGCACCCCAGTAATCTTGTCAATACCAAGGTACCCACGGAAGGAGGGTGGGCAGTGCTGCAGCACCATTTCACTTGCAAGGCATTCAAATGAAATTCATTAGCAAGTAATCCAATTCACAGAAACTGGAAGTTAGAAGATCCTAGAGAATGAAGTTAAACCCAGTCTAGACTGAGAAAGACTATGAACAGTTATTACTCAGAGCACTCTTAGGCCAAAGGACCTCAAGGCACTCACAAAACCCTACCTTCACAGATTGCTACCTGCAGGTGGGGGCCCACCTGTGAAAATTCAAGGTAGTTTCCAGTTTGTGGGGTTTTTCTTCTGAAAATAGTGGACATGATGACTAGTGGCACATTGATCAAAACAGTAGCACATTGACAAATACTTTTTCTGTGGTTTTGGTCTAGAACTGAGTCTTAAATTTAAATTCATCACTGGAATATTAATCAGCAAAACCAGCCTGTCAAACTGGGTGCTATCAGCAGACTCAATTCAAACAGGAAAAACATTTTTCCTTCTCTTAAAAAAAAAAAAATCTGATGTGTAACATTTAGGGGCCACTGTTATTCTCAGTATGTTTAATACAGATTTCAAATACATACCTAAAAAACTGAACAAAGAGACAAAAAATAAAAATACCACTTAAAAAAAAAAATCAGAATATGTTTTTCCCATTCCCTTTCCTCAAAGTCAGAACAGACATATTTCCCATGATACTAACTCAGCCCTCTCCAGCTTGCTAAATCAACTCAGCTGCACTGGTGGGTGAGAACCCTTCCCTTCCCTTCTCCACTCAGAGCCAGTTAACTCAGATGAGCCTTCACAGCTGAAGGAAGGCAGCAGCTGCTTTTGTCAACATGGAAATGTGTTTGTAGGGAACTGATAGTTGCAAGGTTAGAAGGACTTTTAAATTGGTCTCCAATGGGGGGATATGGAACAAAGCTCAAACTGCTTTCCTGGAAAATCACCTTCTTCTGCTCACAGTGCCTGCCTCGCCTGTGTTTTTAGACAGACACTGTGTTTTCAGAACAATATATTCCTCTGCTTTGGGATTCATGGTGGCCTTGCAGAAGAACCTATTTAGACTACGACAAGCATCAGAAATTGTTACAGTGGGGCAAAGACACAACAAGAGCTTAATTTATTGACTTCATTACAATTCTATCCCAAATATGCCACGTTTCAGGGAGGTGGGACACACGTTTTACGCAGCCATCACATTTGGAATTAGGCTTAAAATGTTTAAACAAGGAAATCTCCCAAAATAAGAAAAGGATGTGACAATATTGTGTTATTTTCAACCCCAATGAGTGCAACCATCACGGGAGCCCTGGCTGGGTTTCCCTCAGTGTTGGTGCCACTGCCACCTTTGGTTCTTTGGGCACCCAGAAGTCAAACAGGGCATTCTTTCAGAGTAACAGCTCAGATGTACATTTCTGCCAAGCCAAGCTGAGGAGCTGCTGAGCACACTCAGACAATGCACAGGGCTTGGGCTCTGCTGCAGGAGGTGTTTGCAGACAGCTTGACGTCAACAGGCTCAAGTTGTCCCACTGTGGCCACTGACCCCGAACGCTGGGTACACCCAGTGGTGCTGAAGTGACTCTCCCCGTCTGAGGACACAGTTGGAAAGCTGCCTTCTGTCTGCCCACTGCAGGAATGTTTCCCAGGATATTTGCCCTTGCAGCAAAGTGTCAGGTTTAAAAAATAAAGGTATTCCAAAAAGTTCTTACAAATCCACCTTACTTGTGATATTGAGTATGTGATAGTAATAGCACGGGCTGAAGAGTTAGGATCCAAGAATTCCTTTAAAATAGCCCTCAAAATTATGAGTTATTTTTAAAACTCAAAAGCACTTAAAAGTCCACAGGTATGAAAATATTTTTCTGAAAACTTTAAGCCATACCAGAGGCCAAAAGAAAAGTTTGTGGTGGAGCTTGGGCTCATACACTCCAGATGTTCCTGGGATACAGCTCCACTAAAATAAGGTGTTTATAATGTGTTCCAGATTCTTCCTAAAATTATCATTACTATTACTATTTTGTGCAAAGCCAGAGAAAAACATAAGCCTCTCACATTGCCAAGAAAGGTTAACAATGAATGCCCTGAAATCCTCAATTAAATGCATCAAGGAATAATTCCTTTTGGTTTTTTTTTTTCAAAAATGCTGGTCAACAACAGCTGCTGCACTTCTGCTTACAGGCCCCTCTCATTTCCCCAGGAATTTTTCAAAACTGAGTGATGCCTGAAGCACAGTGCACTCAGGCAGCAGCATCACCTTTCCATACAACTACTGTGTCTTGGTCATATTTTCACACAAATAACCTACAGATTAAGTTCCTCCTGTACAGATAAACCCTGTGACTACGCAGCAGACAAGTTGCCCAAGACCAAACAACACAAGGATTTATTTTTCCCTTTTTCCAAATCTTCACACCGTGCCACCAGCAGACAATACCATCTTTCCTACAAACCTTTGGCCTCTGCTATTTCCATGCCTCCATCACTTCTCTAACAGAGCAATTTTGCAACCTCATGCGAGGGCTCTGATTCACGAAGAGTTAAAACCTACCTGGAGAGGGCTGCCCTTGTTCATGCACTGGTTATCCAGCCATCCCTGCTGAAAGGACAATGTATTCTTACACAGCAGCTACTGAGCTGTGACAAACTGCAGAGCAGGGTGTAGGAAAAAAGCCTCTCATTGCCATGGAAAGCTTTCCTGCCTCCTGAGAAGGGGAACCTTCCCTGCAGCAAGGGCTCAAATCACAGAAGGCAGAGGGGCAGCACAGTCGTTCCCACACGAGCTCACAGGTGTGGCTCACCTGAAGGCTTTGGTTTAGTTTCATGCTCAAGTCACATCCTAGCCGAGATCTAACTGCTGCTGCGTGGGGAGATCTCGGTCTACCCTCATCTACCCTCTCTCTCCCAGCTGGGTGTTCTCAACACTTCCTTTCCTCTAAAAAAAATTAACAGTTTTCTACCACTCAGCTCTTGAAGCATCCCACTGCAGGGTAAGAGGAGGACAAGACCTGGCTCAAGAAAGGAAGAGGGAAGACAGCCTGAAAGGGAAGAAATGCAGGAGCAGCACTGCCTTATAGCTCCATCATCAAAATACACGTTTCCAAAGGATGCCTGGCGCCTTGGACTGCGAAAGGGAGCCCAGCACAAAAAGCTCTCAGCAAACACAGAATGATGCACTGGGTATGAGCTGTACCAGAAACAGCACAGGCACTAACTGTATAAAACATGTATCTGTTGTTCTGTTGTCTTTTCAAACCATTTAGATACCAGAGCTGTTTGTCTGTCACATCGACTGAATAGCAAAATAGTTGCATCACTAATAGACTTGTACACGGAGTAAGAGCCACCACAACCTGTTCCAAAGAATAAGGAGCTTACAGTACAGAGAAACACAGCAAAATATTTACTTTAGCACTATGGTCAAGGAGAACAGCATTTATTAAATAAAAGGACTAAAGTCATTAATCAACAGCAGCATATTAAACTAATATAATCATGCTGCTTGTTCTTTGCTTTTTTTTTTTTTTTAAACAACAGGACTTAAGCATGACCAAGGAAAACATATATTTGATTCATCAAAGACAACCTATTCAAAAGAACTGATGAGCATCAGGAAATGAAACCACAGCAGAGAGGTCTTACAAAGATCATCAACTAGGCTACGATTAATTGGTAACAACCTAGCAGTGCCCTTATTCAGGCCTGTCCTAAGCAGTAAAGAGGGTTTAGCTGTATGTGTACACTTGAACTATTAAACTGTGTACCTCCAGGATAGACCTAGGTGGTCTATCCTAAAAAAAAAAAAAAAAAAAAACCTTCTCCTAAAAATACTGTTTGATAGGTTAATTAACATTTCAATTACGTTGGATTTTCCTGCTTGTAGGAAAAGGTTTTTCCCTATTGAAAATGAGTGTAAAAAAACCCTAAGCAAACTTAATTTGTTGCCAAAACGAGTGAAGTCAGTATTTTTGTTTCACTGGAAATATTTTCTGTTGTATTTCCTATGGTCACTGCAGCTGTACAGCTCAATTTATATCCCTTTGAACTTATGTGTTACACACACAGAGCAACACACAGCAGGTGTTTATCCTACAAACAAGTGGAAGTGTGATTAGATAATGTATTACAACCACTTTACAGTTAAAAAAGTGGAAAAAAGAATGCTGATGTTAGTTAAGGGATCAGTCTCAACTACAGCTACATAACATCCCCGACAGGAGAAGAAACAGCAATTTCACAGAAGTAAATGTCAAGGGCAAAAGAAGACTTAAGATTTGTCTAGTGAAGACTGGGTAGCTGGAAATACACTTTAAATAACCAGGAAAAAACTTCCCCATAACAAAGTCAAGGAGTTGAAAACAAGTTGAGAGAAACTCTCTGTGCCATGGGGCTTCTGTTATTTTAAGCAGAAGTAGTAAGGACTCTGGAAGGAGTAATTCTGCCTAAGGAGAAAGATTAGTGTATAGTGTTTGATCTAACAGGGCTTTTCCCTTTCTTTACTTTTTGATTCTTATCTTGATTGTTTCACACCAGGAATCTGAAACCGGCTGAGCTGTGCATCCTGCAAATCTCGTTCAAACTGGAATAGGCTGGGGATAGGATTTCACCATTTGGGAATTTCATTTACAGAATTCTGCCTCTGCAGTTGCCTACAGAATTCTCATGCTCTGTAACTGCTGTCAGGGCTTCATGAAACCGGTGAGTTTGGGGCTTTTCTTCTTTTTTTTAAGTCAACTCACATTTATCAATGTGATCTACTAGACTGGTCAGAGAAAGCAACAAACTCAAGACCTCTGTTCTTGGTCTTTGGGAAATAAAACTTCCTTAATCTTTCAACTTGTTAAAGACAGAAAATTTACCCACACCTTAATATTAAACTATGCCAAGTAGATGCCATCACTGAAGTGACTTGCTCCTGATGTAGATTTTGCTGCACTGATGCAGATTCACTAAAGCATCCATAGACCAGCCCAGTTTTCATTTTTAAAAGGAAAAAAAGTGATGAATGTTTATGAACTTAAACAACAACAACAACCCAAAAAAAACCCACCAAAAAGCTATTCCTCTATTTTCCATTTGAATTTACAGATATTTAGTTCTTTTTATTGATGGAGAACAAACAGGAGGCCTGTAAATTTTGCTGCTTTCTTTTGTGATCATGCTAACACACATTGGTTAACCAAGGAAACAAGTGACAAATGCGTGGGGGAGGAGTATCAAACAAACACACTTGTCAAAAATACTCCACCTAGCAAAAGTATTTCCCCTCAGTGTCAAACGTCAAATATCGGGGTCTGGTTCATCTCCAAACAGAACACTGTAGATATTATTTAGTCACACCTAGTCAAGGGCTTTTCTTCCCTGTTTTTTTGAGGATGCTTTTATGCCATGCTTTCCCAAGTCAGTGGCAGAATGTTGAAATGGAACAATATGAGGTATTTAGCACAAATAGATACACAGACCCTATCGAGCACAGTGTAATAAACACACAGAACTTGGCAGCCCAATAATGATGCATCTTCCATCGCCAACAAGTAATAAAAATCCAGGTTTACAAGCTGCTGCACTTCAGAAGAGACTGTTTACCAGATCAGATAAAAACAAGGTTCAAGATATATATTTTTTGTTGTATGACACTGTACAGCTGCAATCGTTTATCAGACTTCTTGTGTCTTATCTTTCTTATCACTGCCTAAGGAACAAGCAAAATTTTGGAATTATAAAAATGTCTCAAACACTAGCACTTCTGACCCATTTAACATACCCCCTTCTTTTTTATACCAACTTTACCCAGAAATAAATCCACTTGCTATATTCTCCCAGGAATACTACTACTGGACTGGTTTTGACACTTTTTCAGAGAAGTCTCCTTGATCCTCCTGGACTTGTAGCAGGCTGGGTATGCTCGCCACCTACACACTGACGCTCCCTCTCCCACAAAAACAAAAAGGATGCAGTCTTGCTAGCAACATTTGCAGACTAAACAAGCTCAGTTTAAGAGCAATTAGCACTATTTGTTCTTTTGTCAAGTTAAGATAATTTCCTCGGGGCATTTTTATCTACTCTGTTAATGCCATGATTCAGAAAACTTTACTAGTTTTATGTTTTTGTTCCTACCATCTTCCCGTAAAGCAGTAAAAATGAAACTACACTCATTTATTTTAGCCTGCATATGAAGAGTTAATTTTTATAACTTTATTATGTAACAATCTAACTACAAAATTCTTAACTGACTTGAACAATTGCCAGTCCTCAAAATGACACTTGCCAAATATTCTTGCCAAATTTTGAAGATAGTGGCTCCACGGACCAGCCAGAACCACCCATGGGCTCACAGGGCAAGGATGAGTGTGGATGAAGGGAGGCAGCCACAGGGAAGTGCAAATAATTCATGCCAGAGATGCAACAACAGCGTAAAGTGTTAGTAACACATGTATGGGAGTGATCTACAAAGCCTCCCATCACTGCACGGAATTCCTCTGTCCCAGCACAAGCTGTGGAGCCATAAAGGGTAAGATAAGGAAATAACCCTGGATTCCAGCAACGCGGTGCAATGGAACACTGCAGCAGCTTCTCGTTTTCCGCGGCACTTAAAATTGCCAAGGGGGCAATCTGATTTCACATGGAACTCTCCATGTCCAAACACATGTCACGTCTCTCATGTGACCCATTTTAGGAAGAGAGGTGTACTTGCAAAAACATTAAAGCCAACATTTGCATTTCTTTTGATTCACAAACCAGGAAGATAGTCCTGCTCATCCTCAGTCACCAGCAGACTTGACCTGGTGAGGTCATTTCAGCAGTCCTATCTCAGCCACTCCACCCAAACCCTCCCGAGGCTTTTATTTCTCTCTTTCAAATTAAATCTCTTGCAAAGAAAAACTGTGGGCACTGCCCAAGATGAGTAGCTGAGTTACTCACGGCCAAAGAGACCCAAAAAGCCTGAACTGAGACAGGGTGAACTTAAAAATTCTGGTAAAGAACATACATGCTTCCATGACATCAATATTAAATATGTTTAGGATTAAGAAAGATTAAAATACAAACCCCTGCAGATACCACACAGTAAATTTTAAACCCTGCTGCTTATTATTTTAACCAACTAGAACAAAACACAACTAAATGATGGTGCCTAAAGAGAATTAGAGGGCCATATCTCCACTGGCTCCCTGCAGTAGGGCTGTGTCTCCTGCCCAGTGCCACTGCCTCACAGCATGAGGGAAGCAGAAGAGAGAATACTGCAGAAGCATTTCTGTTTATTCCTCTCAAAAAGAGGGAGTTTCTTCATATTTGCAAAGAACTTCTATTAAAAAAAAAAAGAAAAAGCCAGTAAAAAAATCCTTTTGTAATTCTTTAACTGAAATTCTTCAGTGTTTTGACAACAGAACCCACTGCAGATATAGAAACTGTAGAAATATCACGTCAAAATTGAGTTTAGATTTTAATTTCAAATTCAATTTAAACTTTTGGCAACCTGTACCAAAATCTGATTTAAGCCACTAGAAAAAAAATCAGATAAATGAAATAATCAAGCAATATATTAAATTTTGAAGAAAGCTAAGCAATCAATGTAACTGCTGGAAATCACAGGCAGAGTGTTTGTGAACCAAAAGTGTTAAGTGATCAGCTTTTACAGTGGCATAGAAATTATTCTTAATACCACAACTGATTTACATTCAAGTGGCTTCAGTGCTTTGTATGTACTCTGGACACTTAAGAATAAGAAATTTATCTGCCAGTTATGAGACAACAAATTCCCACTAATTCTGAAATACCGAACAAGAAAATCAGTTCATTTCATTACTGTCAAAAGAGTACTTTTTCCTAGTTTGAAATGCAGAAGTTTCCCTCTTTATCCAGTTTTCCCTCTTTATCCACTGCAACAATAAACCAAGTGAAGATTTTGTGCATTAGATACACGCCTTCCTCTAAATGTGGTTTGACACAATAAATTAGAAACACGCTATTCATCAACTTGCAACTTCATAAAAAGTCATAAAAACTTAAATAATTTGTATAAATAAAGGTTATGTGCTTTAACAAAAGCAGAGCAAAGCAGTAAATCAGCCTGATTAGCAAAATAAATACCACTTCTACTACAACAATTCAATCTTAGGAGCAAATCAAACATTTTAACAGATTGCAGCACAGTTATTTTCTCGACAAAGTTTGATTTCTCTAAATCCAAAGCAAAATTACAATCAATTACTTCAAACAAGGGCTTCTGCCTGTTGATTAAATTGTTTTCCCTTTGATCCACCCCAGGCCTAGAAGACATTTCTTCTGGTATTAAGTAGTCAAAGGTGTAAATTAAAGCCTAAAAGACCTCCTTAAAACAACATCTATAATCAGCCTTGATATTCAAAGAGCAGTTCACTACTTTCAAAAGAAAAAGATTTCGAATAGGGCAGCAAAGGCACACAGCACTAGGCAGTCTCTGTCTCTGGATGCAAGTCATTGAAAACAGATCCAAGGAAAACCCGAGCAGGACATTCCCACGTCCTGAGGTGCTCAGTGCTCCTTCAGAGGTAGAACAGTGAGCACCAAACAAACAAATAAAGGAAATTTAATTATTCTGTCCTGGGTGAGTTGGTTTTTTTTGGTTTGTTTGTTTTTTAGGTTTAGCTTTACCATTGAATTCAAAACCAGCAAATATATTGAAATACATCACAAAATTGTACCCAGACTACAGTAATCTTTAGGTAATGACACTGAGAAAGAGAGAATAAGAGGGCAGTTGCCACAGGAAGTCACCTATCTTAATTATGCCTGCAATTATTTTTGTATTCAGCATTCAAAACTAAGCTTTTTTACACTTCTCTTTGTAATTCACTCCAGCAGTGCCACACTTGCTCTCACTTCTGCAGGGAAGCATTCCCCAAAAGTTCACTGTGGATATCATAAAATCTCAGCTCATTGATACTTAACTTGTACATCTCATCCAGAGGTTTCTCTACATCTGTATCCCTTCTGGAACATCAGCAGGAAACACCAAAAACTGAACCAAGAAGGCTGATTTTAACTACAAGTGATATCAAAAGAATAATAAAGTTGTTCCCATTTGTACAGTAGCAAATAAGGAATCAATAATATAAAATATATACATTATAAAAAAATAAACCTCAGAAACCCCCTTCTGGATTTAGGTTTCACTGTCATACACACTTCAAAAACATGAAAGGCCCTGAAAGATCAATACAACCCGTAAGAATCTAAGGTGCAAAAAATCCTTTTTTTTTTTTAATATGGTAAATTGTACAGTAGCAAACACAGAGATAAATCAAACAGATCTACATACAAGAAACAAAACAGGTTATAAATCCAGAATTTATAAACCTCCCATATCTTCAAATAGGGAATGTGGTGCAAAGAATGTATTACAGAACTTGTTTTGTAGTGGGAATTCAGGTATTTCTCATTTCAAGTAAAAACTTTTATTAAAGGAACACAATTTCTAAGGATTTATCTCTGGGCTTTTTCTCCCCCAATATTATAAATTTTTAATGAGCCTTCTGAAAATTCCCTTTGCATTGAGTCTCACTGGCTGGGGATGCCAAAGGACCCTTTGATCAGCAGCTACAACCCTTTTGCTAGTTTTGGAGGGATTTTACTCATAGAAACTGAAAAAAAAAAAAAAATCTCTTTTGATCATGGCACCAAAACTCTCACTTCAGCTCACTCCTGGTTCGGAGACATCACGGATTGGTGTTCTGCCGAGTCATTCCTCCTGTGGAGCAGCTGAGCTCAGAGTCCCTGAGCAGAGCGGGCACAGAAGGATTCGGGAAGCTGGGACTGGCATCTCATTGGCACCCTGGCTCCATCAAAGCGCTGTCCCAGCCCCTTTTATTCACTTCAGTGCCTGAGAAATTCCCAAACAAGGCAGAACGAATCTGCCAAGCCCTGATGTACGTCCACACCACAAGGACGCATTGCTGGACTGTTTCTAAGAATGGGACACCATTTGGGAGAGCTAAGAAAACAACTCATTAGAGCACCAGGAGAAAATCCTTTTCTCCCAGGACGCTGCTGTGCCACGGAATAGGAAATGCTATTAAACAAAAATGATCGACTGCAAACAAACACGAATAATTTGCTGAACAAAAAATATCTTGCAGCTAAGAGACAATATAAATTATCATATGCAGACAACTAGGATGCCAAAGGGGCAGGGGCTTCGCTGCCCGAAAAAATAAATCAGCAAATGCAGAAAGATGGTTAGTGACTATGTTTTGATTTTAGCAATAGAAATCTAAAATAATCCAAAATTGAGGATGTAATTGCCAAAAGGAAGAAACAAACAACACAGAAAAAGAATAATCAAGACTGGAGAAAAACAGATTATCAAAGGCACCTGCTATCACAAGAATAGAAATGAGATCTTCAGAAGCCCTGAAGGACTCCTTGCGGAAAAGAAACAAGAAAAAACATAAAAAACCCCAAGAAAGTGATCATTACTGATTTGATCATTTTAGCATACAAACAGAGATGTACTAGGGACGGTAGAGACTGCCAAAGGGAACAAAACCCAAAAAGGTGGGGGTGGGGGGTGTATATCCCTGTATTCCTCTAGCCTGTGCCATGCCAGACACATTCCCCTTTTCTCCACCACATCCAAACCCCTGCAACCTGTTGGCTCTGCAGCAGCTGCATCTCTCCCACACCGCCAGACCACGGAGTTCCAGGAAAACAACAGCACGGGGGTGTAAACATCTCGGTGAGACTAACACATCATCTCCTAAAAGACTTCTCCCGCCTGCTCTGGCGATGGCCTCGGCCCCCAGACAGCGTTATTTCTTCCCTCGGAGCAGCAAATGCTCCGCATCCAAACAAGCACAAGGCTCACTGTGCTTTTCCACTGATCAGAGCTCTTTATTCCATCCCTTGCCCCAGCCCTCACACACTACAGAGCACTTTGGGACCCTCTCTAAGAGATTATGCTCCCAGAATATGGGCTGATCCAACACACTGAATGCACAACACATTGGACTCCCGCATATTAATTGTGTACCTCTAAATCCTAACGATTTCTCTAATAATTTTCTTACAGAACTTAAAATTCCCACAAAAGGAAGATCCCCTTTGATGTCTGAATGCTCTGCTGTAGGTATCAGAGACACCGTGTAAATACTGTTTTACAACAAACAGAAATTCTATACATTTCTACTCATTTGCAAGGCGAACAAAATGAGTGAGAAGTTCTAAGGAGAGAACTTTAATTTTGTTCATTCACCCCCTGCCTCTACCAGCTCCTTGAGCTCCTGCAGGAGCTCCTTATGCCTTTGGAGAAACCAGAAGATCCTGCTGGGAAGGGATAGGGAGAGTGCACATTATTTAATAACCAGAAACTATGTATGAGAGACCTTTCTGGTTTTATTTTTGGCACAACTTATCTGCTGGTAGAAAGACTGTATTTTAGCACTGAGAGGAATGTAATGGGAAATTTATTTTAAGCATACAGTTCTAGCAGGTCATAAAGATTGGATCGTTATCCTCCTTGGACAGTAATTGGCAATAAGAATACACGCTCTTCTTTTAGTTTTTGTTTCTTTGATGAGTTGTGAGGAAAGAGAAATGCTGTTCATCCAACATGCTGTTTATTTAATATTCAGCTTTCCTGAACTCTTCTTATGCAAAGCACAAATGCTGACGATCAATTATTTTAGTAATCATAATTCAAGCTCAAATTTTACACTCTGTAAACACATTATCATGACCACCACATTATGCATTTGAAAAATTCCAGTTGCAGCAACCCATACAAATGAGCACACTGCATTAGGTTTACAGTAAAATTCTGTTCTGGCTAGACATACAAGGGCTTTTTTCATAACAGTAAAATGAATGAAGCACACATAAATGCTGAGTATTTTTCTGTGCAGTGTAAAAATGCACACATTCATACACAAACAGTCACAGCACTTGCTTCAAGTATCAAATAAAAGTGAAAAATATTTATACGTGCCACTAACAAGAAGTTATTTCAAATATTAGATTTTATGTTTTTAAAATTAAATTATTGGGTACGATAGAGAAGTCAGAGGAGAGCTGCTGTCATTTTTGCAGGAAGATTTCCTGTAAACTTCATCAGGTTGACAAGAACTAAGTTTTCCCGAAGCAACCGGTAGCTCTTTGGGAGCAATCTAGAACGCCCTCACACTTAGTGGGTGGCCTAATACATCCTGAAATGTAAGTCTATAATTAAATAAAAATTTGCAAAATTCAGTTTAGGCTTCTTATGGGAATGCTTAATGCACATATAATTGGGGTGTAACGCACACTGCACTACATTTCACTGATAAACCATAACTTTTCAAATCAACGTTTCATGGAAGTGCTTAGAAAACAGTTTGACGTTTAATGCTGCAAATAATAGTAAAAGGCTAAACAGGGAAAAAGTGGGCCTGTTGCTGAAGGAGGTGGATGATTTAGTGACAGCAGATGGGAGATAAGGCTGAAGCTCATATCAGGGATTATTTGAACTTGACCCATGGGACCAGATGGGCTGTGTCCAAGGGTGCAGAGAGCCAAGGTCACAGCAAGGCCACCACTGTCACGTCAGAGAACTCCTGGAGATCGAGGGTTCCTCAATGGCAGCAGAAAGGCAGATTTGCTGCCATCCTTAAATAAAAAGGGAGAGCAGCAGAGGGTATTACCCCAATTTATACCCAACAAAATGCACCTATCCAATCTGGGATGTGGCCAGGGGGATGAATGACCACCAGATGGGTGCAAACACAGCTGGGCTCCGAACACAGCAGTTAATGGGTCCTTCAGCAACTAAGAGTGAGCCACGAGGATGCTCAGAGGGCTGGAGCACCTCTGCTATGAAGCCATGCTGAGAGAGATGAAGAAAAACAAGCTTCAGAGAGACCTTAGAGCATCTCCCAGTACCTAAAGGGGACCTACAAAAAAAAACCAGAGAGGGACTTTGTACAAGTGCACATAGTGACAGGAAAAGGGGGAACGGCTTTAAACTGACAGAGGGCAGGTTTAGATTGGGTATGAGGAAGAAGTTGTTTACTGTGAGGGGACACTGGAACAGGTTTCCCAGAGAAGCTGCGGATGCCCCATCCCTGGAATTGTTCAAGGCCAAGCTGGAGTTGGAACGAGATGGTCTTTAAGGTCCCTTCCAACCCAAGCCATTCTGTGGTGACTGGGAGGCCAGTAACACCTGGGATACTGCAGCCACCTCTCCTGGGACCTGACCTACCCAGTGTCACCACCAGTGACTTGGAGAAAGCCCAGGAGTGTGCTCTCATCAAGCCTGAAGGCAACATCAGTCTGGGGGCAACCAGCAGCTACACCTGGAAGCCGGGCTGGCATCCAGAGAGACCAGGAACCCACAGGAATTCTGCAAGGACAAATGCAGGGTGCTCATCCAGGGAGGGAAGAGCCCTTCTATCACCCTTCTATCAGGCTGGGACCAACAGCTGAGAAGAACCTGTGGGTCTTGGACAAGCCAGTGGTGGTGTGTACTCTTGGACATCTTGGTCCTAGAATGGTTTGTTCTGTCTGTTCACTGCCTTTGGAATATTTGACTTTGAAACCTTAATAATACGGTTTCGGCAGTTCTTTTATAAAATAAACCCTGGTAGAAAGCACGATTCCAGCACACCCATGTCCAGCAGGAGCTGCTGGTGGTGGATTTTTTTGTTCCCAAAATGTGCATTTTGTCCTCGGAGAGAGCCAGGGCACAGCCTTCAGCAAAACAACTTAAAATTGTGATTTCTGTGTCTATAATTAAGCCACAATTGGCACTTTAAGGGGCACATTCTACAGTTCATGCTGCTAAAGTAAATACTGTGTGCATGAAAAACTGCCACATGATGAGTGCAATGAGCATCTATGCTTATTTGCCAAAGGAGCTCCTTGAGTTTGTATTTAATTCTAATTCGTTATCAAGCATCTTAAAAGTCAAGCAATTGCAAAGTCCCATAAATATATGTGACTATTTGAGTTTTCATTAATCCAGTACTTAACATGCAAAACCAAATTAATTTATTTCCGCATGCAAAAACCAGAATGGGTTGGAGAGGCAGTGCATACTCGCACAGGCTTGGAACTGAGCAAACTGTTACAAATTTACTGGAAAAATTGTATACTGGGCATATGTAATAGGCAATTTGTTAGCACATAATTGCTATTTCTAACCTAAACCAAGGCAAATCTATCCAAGAAGCATGTTCATATAAACACTATATTTTATATATATATGTATATAGGCACAAACACTTTTAAATATTTTATACAGAAGCACGTTTTTGAAACGTGAAAAACAAAGTATGCTGGGGACATAAAGAGCCCATCTTCATTTCCCCTAAACACCAGGGGAGTTAAAGATGTGCACCCACACTGCAACCAATGCTACCCCCAAGTTATCTTCTGCCAGGAAAAAGAACAGCAGCTGCACAGAGAGAAAGTTGGAGATTAAACTGTGAACATCTAGGGGAAAAAAAAAAAAAGAGGCAAGGAACTTTAACATGACTGTCTTCCCAAGCTTGAACAGCAGCCCTACCTTCAACCCACGCCACCTTGCTAATACTCAAACATTCGCCATACACGGGATGCATTTTAATGGTGACATATTCCAATTGTGTGAGCACAAGGCTTCTAATCAAACCTTTATGTAGATAAAAATCAGAGTTGTTAAAAGGAATTCTCTTTAAAATGAAGGTTTAAACCACATC
This sequence comes from Pachycephala philippinensis, assembly GCA_013397055.1. Lineage (NCBI taxonomy): Eukaryota > Metazoa > Chordata > Aves > Passeriformes > Pachycephala > Pachycephala philippinensis. Next base: position 1,809,348 of record VWZT01003312.1, on the reverse strand, counting down.
CTGAGGTTAAAATTTAATTTGGTAGGGTGATGCTTATAGCGCTCCCAGAATTTTGAAATACCTGCAAAATTCCTCCCTTTAGCTCAATATCTGCTTAGTACAGAACTTCTTCCCACTATGAAACTCAATCTCCTAACATAGAAATATGAAAAAATATCATAAACATTCACAAATCAAGGTTAAAAAAAAAGACTTTATGACATGTATCTGAGCAATACTTGGCAGATTCCAGTAATATTTATGAAAAAATAATACCTAACCATGTTTATTTTGGACATCACTTTCTATTTTCATGTGATGCCTTTAGTCGTTGCATTCAGGCAACCACAATCTCATGTAATGATCACTTTGGAAGAAAAAAAAAGATTAATTAAAGCATATAGTTGGTATATGAGCTGAAAGGGTGACATACACCACCATTCCATTTCCATTGCTCTTCAAAGAATCTTCTTAACTAAGCCTGCACAATCAGAGCATTTACTCTTTAAATAACCACAAAGAAAAGCAAGATTGTTTTACTTCTTGAAGCCTCAGTGTACATTCCAGGGCTCCTTATACTTTAAGCAAATGGCAATAAAAACCAAAGGTATTCTTATTTTGAAAGCATTTCCACAGCCTTAGAGACTGTGACTCTACATCTTCAAAATGCTCAAGTACATATACAAGATGCACAATGCCACTCATTAAAAACCCACACTTTTTTACTGGTGTATATGCCTCTGTCTTTATATAGACTATAGATTTAACTAGGTTATACCTAAATTTTGTAATTCTTTCTGCTCAGCACCAGTAAAACAGGGCTTATTCCATCCATCCATACAACTGAAGTTTTTTGTTATCTCACACTTGAGCTTATGCTGGTCCTGGCAAAGGCAGTCTCACCCCACTCAGAACCACTTAAAATCCTTCTGAAAAGGTGACTGGCTTTTGTCTTGCCATGTCTCTTTGTAGTCCTGCACCAGCCTCACCTTCTAATGCCTCAAACATAACACTCTTACCAGGCTTCTCTTTTATTAGCCAAGAAGGGCCCTTGCACTTTGCTTATCACCAATTTGGTACCAGAGAGCAACTTCAGCTCCCTCCAAATGGCTAATGATGCACTTGATGTATTTTCTGATGAGCATCAGCATGCTTTCTCACACAGTGCTCATTATAAGAGCTGTTCCTAAATTCACAAGTCTCCTTTCAATCCCTTTTCAAAAGTCTCCCTTTCCATGTCAGCTCAAAAACTGTGTGTTCAATAGCTCCAGGTGAATTTTTCTTCCATGAATATATAATGGCTTTCTGAATTCACATCAACTTTTAGCATTACCATGTCCCGAGGCAAAACATTCTGCAGGAATATTCTAGGAAAAAAAAATACCTAACTGTGTTTATTTTGGATATCACTTTTTAGTTTCATTTGATGCCTTTAGTCTTTGCTTTAGAGCAACAGCAATCACTCCCTAATTACCTTCACCACCGTGCTCCCCATTTACAAATCTCTCCCATCACCTCCCTCAGCTGTTAATGGGTTCCTGCCACTCAAACAGGAGACTGCTCGACTGCCTAATGAAACTTTTCCACTGCCGATTCTGACTGTGGGGATGACCCAGCTTGAAAACCCAAGCACACACTTCACTAAGTTTCTAGCAAAGACTTTAAAAGAAATCACTTTTTTTTTTTTTTCATTAGCAGGACAGGCTTCTGGAGTTGTTCTACCTCAAGGACATTAGATGCTGAGTGCAGTGTACAAAGGAAGGTGTCAGCACTGCTAATTTCTGCTGCCAGTAAGAGATGCTCCATGTCACCCAGACCATGGCAGCAGAAGGGAAAGGACAGCGAGGGATACTGAGGACTGTCAAATCCTCCTCCACTGCTGTGGTTATTCCATCTCCACGCCTCATCTCACTGCCGTGAAAAATGAATTGGATTTTCTCTCGAGGGCTGAACTTCAGTGAGGATGACGAGGTAGCTGTGACGAACCAGAAACCTGCAGGGAATCCACAGACCTGGTTCCTGTGCTCTTCGGTAGCAGCTCTAACGCAACTGTTGTTAGAGCCTAATCTGCCTCTGGTCCAATTCCCTATTCTGCAACAGCAGGAAAAAAGTCATCAGTTCCTGCTTTGGGCAGCAAAAGGGAATGGCTGCATAAGGAAGTTCAACACACGTGCCTCCATTAATTTGCTAGATGAGTAACTTTCCCATGATACCCACAGCACAGCAGTAGTGTCCTAATAAATTCATATTTTTAAGTCAGGAAATGCATTTTTGGTACAGATTTGAAGCTGACTGAGACATAAATTAATGAGATTCTCTAGCAGTGGTTTTATTTCCTTTGAGCATGAACCTATAAGAACTTTGGTAAACACACTGAAAGGTTCTATGGTTTCACTGCTTTATGGTTTAATAATTTTATATCCTTTTCTGAGATGTCTCGCATCTGTTTACAGAACTGCTGCCTACTGAGTCACAGATATTTCCAGAGCCCCAGCCACACTAGACCACTGTTATTTTTCACTCTCCAAAAGAAGCAAGATAATCATTAACTATAGCAGCAGGGAAAATAAAATCCATGCTGCCTCACTAAGTTAACATTGCACATCCAATAAAAATAATCATTTTAAAAATTATAAAATCATTCAAACAATTTTATCTTTGACATTTCCCATAGTTTCTCTTACTACACTTCGCCATTTTTTCATGTTTCTCTTAACAAGGCTTGCATGAGATGACCTAGTTTATTTGCACTCCTCCCAAACTGTGAAGTAGAATGTGTTAACATAAACCAAATGGTCCCAGTCATTTTGAAACAAGCTTCTCCTCTGCCAGCTACTCACCCTCTGCCACCTCTGTCTACTGCCTTGACACTTTCCAGCCATTTTTCCTCCCCAGCCTTTGCTGCCACCTCCTTTGTTCTCAAATCCTGCCACCCCCAATGCCTGATACCTCCCTGCTTTTTATCCTCAGGGGTGACACTTTCTTTTCCCTGGCAGCCCCAAGCAGTCAGGTTCCCCCTTACAACCGACTGCTCCTCACCTCCAGCATCACCCAACATCACCACGTGGCAATCCAGCTCCGGTGCTGCTGAGAGCTGCTCACCAAGCACGGGGGCCCTGGCTCTGCCTGCTCCTTACCGGGACACAGTTTGCATCCCAGCCCTGCCATCGGCCACCGAGCACAGCCTGGCAGCTGCCATCGGATAATGCCACGCTCCCCATCACATGTCTGCAGAGAGAAAACGCATGCCCTGGCCATGGGAGAAAGCCCAGCTTGGATTTAGTGCCAAAACATGGAGGAGAGGTCAGCATATCACCTATCCCATGGCTAAACCTGAGAGCGAGAACTTCATCCACCGATCCAGCGGAGGTGTCGCTGCCATCCCTGGCATATGGTATTACTCAGGTTGCTATTTTCATCTTCGCTAAAGCTGTAGCTATGGTAAGGTAACAGCCCAAAAATTTCATAATATAACATGAGGGGGTGAAAAAAATAATTAAAAAAAAAGAAACAAACAAGTCACAGCAGTGAGGAAAAGGTCTTTAAAACGTTTCTACTGTTGTGGCTTTGTTCTGCTATTTAGAAAAAAAAAATAACACTAAACAACCTTGCAATAAGCTGCCTGAAGCAAGCTATTTTTGAGTTTCCTCTAGTTTAATGACTCCTCATTTCCTCACTCCAGAGGCATACCTATAAGTGCCACAGGCCAGAGAGGAGCAAATAAGCACCTGTGGTAGTTAGGAGCAGAAAATGCAGTGAACACTCGCCCATTACGTGCAAGCCTGAAGGACAGATTGTGAATTGCCAACAGGAGAACCAATGAGGAAATCGTATGGAGATGTGAGAGTCTGCCACTCAGATAAAATAACTTTCATTTCTTTAAAATTACCTTAACTGCACACTCCTATGTTAGAAGTTCACATCCAGAAACCATAACGGAGTTTGTTTCTTTACTAAGCAAGCTCCCTCTTACGTATCCTCAAGTTTAATGGAAATTGTTTCAGCTGTTGTGGTTCTGGAGTGGATAAATCCACAGGAGCTTGGAACCATGGACTTGTAGCATGCTTAGAACACAAAGGAACTGTACCTAGTGCACATGGCCCTTGGTTGTGACTGTAAAATACACCTCTCCCAGCACACTTGTGAACAACACATCAAATCCACAGCAGCAGACTGGTCCACCATAGTGGAACTGCCAGGACAAACTTCAACATCCTTTTTCCTTTCATGTCTGAAGGCTGAACAGCTAGAGGAGTACACTGGAGAAATACATCTTATTTCTGGTGACTACCAGAGACAGTTTCCCCTCACACTTTACACTGCAATAACTTGAAATTCTTCCAATGGCAAATACTGTTGTTTGTATTGCAAGGGTTTGGGGGTTTTTGTTACAGATGTGAACCTTTACCCATTCTCTCTGCAACCACACCAAGGACTTTGGCTAAACCAGGTCAAGGGCTGAACATGAAACACCACATCAAATCACCACACAAGGAAAAATGATGAGCTGGTACAAAATTACGTTGCCAGATTGGATTTGCACAAAAAAGCCCAAAAGGAGCAGCTGTGCTCTGGCACACGCCCGGTTTGATCAGACACTGCTGCTCCTCCAAAGGCAGAGTGTCAGTCGTGCCCTTGCTGATTTCCTGGATACAAGACAGTCAAGAAGCACAGTTACAAAAAGCACACTCACCCATTAGCACAAAGATGGAGCTCTGGCCTAAGGCCAGTCTTGCTCAGGTTTTTATGTCATTTAGGTAACTACAGTATCTAAATCTCCCCATCAGACTGAAAACAGGACAGAGAATGCAAATAGGATTCTCATTTTCCGTTTGGCCATGTACTAAGGGCAACTGTTGCTGGAAGTGCGAACTGTCATGTAGAAATTTGGGGTTCTCAGACACCTGCCCTCTGAAACTGTACAGTTGACTACAGACGTTGCTCAGAACAATGAAAAAATAGCAGAATCTCCCAGTGACACCCAGAGCTTATCATTTCCAGGAACACACAGCTCAACGAAATGCAACAGAAAGTCATCACCGATCCAACCACAAATCCAACACCTGCCCCAAATCCAACCACACGCTGCTGCACAAAACCAACCAGACGTGACAGGCAAGGAGAACTAATTCAGTCCCCTCCACACAAACACATGACTTTGTTTGCTGGACTGAGCAGCTCAAAGATTCAGAGTCTCTCCACATTACCACACTTCTCCACCTGCTACTCTTTTCTTAATTCATTGGGTAAATTGACACACCCCCTCCCCCCAGCCATAACTGAAAATTATAATTAACAAGATGATGACATACGAGGTCTTAATCAGTACTAATTCTTGTGTTCTTACTTGCTGAGAAAAGAAGGTAAATTTCATTCTGAATTTTTTGCAAATAACTGCAGCCATTCAGCACAGCTTCCTGAGATTTTTGCTTTCACTAGTGTTATAGAAAAACAAACTTCCTAATTGAAATAATAAAATAAAGAATGAACGAGAGGCCAAACTTCCATGGCAGCTACACAGGATAACACAATAACACATTGCAGGCTCCAAATCTGCACCAACTTCCATGCATGTTCCCCACTTTTTAGGGGAAGAGCACCAAAAATTGCCTGCCTTTGCAGAAAAGTATAACTGATCACAAGTTCTCTGAAGGATCAGAGGTGTGATCTAGTTTCACACGTCTGAAACGAGACAGATAAGTGACAAATGGGCTACGATGACTACATGTATCAAATAAAAAGCACCAGAAATGCTCTCCCACAAACACACACATTTTAATCTTCAATACATTGAAGCACGGTACTGCAACTGTCAATACTACATTTAACTGGGTGGAGGCTGCTGTTGAATAATACAGTGCATTAGCTCCCAAACAAGATTACATTTTTTGCCTTAAAATGTAACCATTTTGTCCAGCTCAACAAGGATGAGGACAATGAGAAAACATCCCAAACATAAATAAAAAGTGCCACCCCAACTTACTGTTTCCAGAACATACTCCAGAAATAGACTTATCTACAAAAATCAACTTTGTCTTAGATTGTCTAAAAATTCTGACAAATGGGCAATCACTCTTACATGCTGCCTTTGATGGGGAAGATCATGCTTTTAAAAAATCCACTAGTCCATGCCCAAAGGTGGAACTACAGTGTAGCCTGTATACCCATGCTACCCAGTGTCATCTGGAAATTAATGTGGTGAATTAATTTAGGTAAATATTCCCGTAACTCTCAACAGTTTTCAATGAAAGCATTAAATGTTCTTCTCAGCTGAGTTCACTGTGAGCAAACACAGTGCTGAAAATTTAACTTTCCCTTCCCACTTTGAAACCTGTTACTTAAGTAACCATTCTAGACCATTCATTCCAAGTAAAAAAAAAAATCCCCCTGAAACTGGCTAAAAACCCCTGAAACAGACACACCCACTGCAATCCTAAAAGGACAAAAAGTAACTTCCTTCAATTGTGGCGCAGAGATAAGGTAACAGTTAGAAAACACTCAAATACAATTTATTTTAATGATAGCAAAATGTTTCACATACCCTGAGGCAATAACCCCCAAAAGATCAATCTTCACAGCCTTTACTTCAGCAGTTCCTTGCTCCAGGGCTGTTCCCAAAGCCAATTCAATTCTTCCCATGAGCTGTCTTCCCTTCAGTGATACCTTTCCCTGCCCATGCTTAAAACATACGCCAGTCATATTTCTGTCAATCCCTGCCTGACCTGCTGACGAAACATCAGAAACAGTCTCTTATCAGATCTGTCCACAAGCCACCCAAACCATTACAGGATTTTGCTCCCAGTAAAGGCTGGGATCAAAGCCAATGGCACTGTCAGCATGAACTGGGACATGGAGGAAGTCAGTGCAAGATGGGACGTCTCAAACTGAGCCACAGCTCACCATCACCAGCGATAAATGAAAACAGAAGTCCTTTCTCCTCTGGGAGCCATTTATTTTCATAAGACATGAAGCCTGATTTTAAATTGTTCTGAGTCACAGTCAGATCCACACTTGAATGCATGCGAGATGATTAATATCGGTTGAGAACAAGGCATTATTTTGAGCTTCAGAAAACACAGCAATGTGAGGAAACTAGACCTGGAAACACCCAAGAAAGGGATGGATCTGGTTACAATTTAATTTCTTGCCTACAGCCAGGGTCCTAAAGAGGCTTCCTTGCTCCTGTGTGTATCAAAATCCCACTAAGAGTTTGCTGTGTAGCTCAAACCCCACCTCAACACCCTGATTTGGGCATCCTCCCCACCAAGCACAGCAACTAGTGCCCTGCCTGGCATCAACAAGGAATCCACCAGCTTCTGACCCCAGCACAGTTATAGATTTAAAACCTCTGAGGCCTTAAATCTAGGCAGCAATGAAAACAGCTCTAGGTGTTCCTAAAATCCTCACCGTGGCATCACCAGAAAGACAATCCTGGTCATGTTTCTAATGCAAAGCGTTGCTCTGGTTGACCCAAGCTGCTGCTAAATTTCACATGGAAAAGCCCAAGAGCAGGACAAACTGCAGCTGAAAAACACCATTACAAGGGCTTCACTTAGGAAGACTGATGGGAGTCCAGGAATTTTAATTGCACCACATTATATTTCCGTACTATTTAAATAATTATTTGCGTATAATTTATTTCAATTATTTTCATGCTTTTCATAGAATTCAGAGAGTTTTATTAAAAGGTAAAATAAATACTATTTCACACAAAGCAATTTTACAGGAACCTCGCAGTGAATTAATTTCAAGTCAATATAATGAACCACAAAATAAAAATTGCTCCGTAAATAATGAAGTCCCTCAGTCTTCCCATGCCACCCCATTCCAGTAATTATACTGGTTCACTAAATACCACAGTAATTTCCACCATTCAAATTAAACAGAATGCAGCCATTTCATTTACACACACAAATGTCCACAGAACATGACAGCAGACATCCAGCCTGCAGTCAGAAAGTCACCAAGTTTTCAGGTCTGTTTTGACAATATTAAAAATGTTACACTTTCTCCACCTCAAAATACACATTGTAAAAATGTATCAAAAAAAAAAAAAATCCAAGCTAGAATGATTCAGAGATCAAAAAAAAAAGTCTTGCCCTGCTCTTCCTGAGCTGTTCGCAATTGTTTTTTGTTATAAAATTTCTAACAATAACCTTAAAGAAAATCATCATACTAATACTAGCATCAGAACATAGAAATTGGTGGATGTTTCACATAGAATCTGGTTTGGTGCCAGACTTGGATAAAGCTGAATGGGTTCGGGGAATTGGTTGGTAAACTGGAAATGGATGAAGAATGGGTTTTTATTGAGGAAAGACAACACTGGAGGGGGAAGGGACAGGTCTTGAGGTAACATTGTACCATCAAAACCAATTTCACCCAGGCAATAAGGAGAGGTTTGAGCAGAAAACAGCACAGCATTATTTTACGGGTTTTTTTACTAAACAAACAAAAAAATCCTGAATACAAATTCATGAGATGAGAGACAGGTGGGGGTCAACAAAATAACTTGCAAATTTCAGTAAGTAAGTACCGCAGAAAAACATCCAGCAGTCTACTGTAAAGTATTAAAAAAAAAAAAAACACCAAAACCAAAACCAAACAACAAAATAAAATGTAAGAATTCTATTAAACCAGTCTGAAATATACCTGATGCAATTTCTAAGTTTCTCCTTATTTCAACCACCTTTGTTACAATAAAGAGAAATACTGGCATATATTTGTGGAACTACATTTTATGGCACTTGCACCTTCTATTCTATTCTCACTCCAATAAATAAAACCAGTGATCATGCAAGAAGACACACTTGTCACACAGCAGACACAATTACCTCATTTAGGCCACCAGTGACCAATTTTGAGAGATTCTTGTCTATATTTCCTGTGAAAATAGATCCGAAACATTCTTCAACATACTGGGATTTTGTTTGCTCATGTTTAACAGGCAATAAATTACTCGTTTACTTTTGGATTTAAATCTAGACTATGACTCTGCTCCTTAGCAGCTTAGAACTACCATGCACAAAAAGAGGTTTTGGTGTTTTGTTTTTTTATTTTCACACTTTTATTGAGACACATCCACTGTTTAAAAATAAATAAACAAATAACCAATTGAATAAAAAAAGGCCACCAAGAAACCCCAAGTCCCACTTTATCATAAGCATTAGTGATCTGTCAAGGCCAAATCCTGCAGGTGTGTGAGGAGGAGACAAAAACCTTCTAAAATTTGGGAATCCCCCTACAACTATCCCAACAACACAGGGAGCTCCCCACTGTTGGGATAACACTTGGTCTGCAGATGAAGCTCTCACTTCCACCAGCCCAATATTCATTCACCACCTAAATAAAAGTGTAATTAATGGCCTGATGCAAGGCTTTTCCTACTTATGTCTAGTCTATCCTGCTTTTCCACAAGCACAAGGAGATAAAAATGCTAAAACATGGAATATTGTTATACAACCACCTCCTTGTGAAAATACATTCAAAAAAGTCTCCCATCATTCCACTGCCACTGCTCATTTCATTTGCCTTGCTCTTAGCCCTCACTCCACTACCTTCCTTTCTAGTTCTGAGATTTATTAACTTGAATAAACGTGAATTCAGTGTTTCTACTACAGCAATGCTCAGCAGATGTCTCACATCTCTATTTATACAACTCTAGAACTGGTAATAAACATGATTTTCCTATTGCCACACTACATTTTTTAATGAGACATCATTCCTCGTCTCTATTTACCAAGAATTACGTTGGCCACAACGAAGTCCTTCTCCCACATTATTACAGCACATAACAAGGATTTGAAAGGCTGAGTGGAAACTTGTCTCTATACACGAAGGAATCCTTAATGGCTGAGGATTGGCATCCTCCTCCCTGTGCCTGAGGACAGCAGGGATCCTCAGAGGTGTGCAGGAAGGTATCTGAGAGGAGGGAGATGCCTGGGAAGGCATCAGGCATAAACACCCAGACTTTCAGAGCTTATTTCCACCCAGATCCCAAGCACAGTGACTTTCACAGGGCTGTGCCAAAGACATTTGTCCAAGACCGAGCGTGTGGTTCCTAGGTGACGTCAGATGTCTGGGCAGTCAGCCAGCTTCCTATGGAAGTGATTTCAATATTGCTGAACTTCAATCTAATTGTATTTATCATATGATTACTTATGTAAGGAGCCAGCAGCTTGTATAGGTAACCTGTATTCTTCAATCTAATAAAATGAAGTATGTTTTGAAAATACAAAGAAAGAGATAGATTGAGCTAACCAGAAATCATATTAAAGTTTCATGCCTTCCTTTAAAGCCACTTACTCCAGAAAGGAACAGATGTTAGCCAAGATAAATACCATCCTTGCTCAACTGGGACTTGGAAAGCCTGATGCAAAGTACAGTATTTTCTCACCTGCAAATTTACAATGGTTCCATACCTATAATTATACACTAAATGTAAAGCCTTGCCTCTTCCACTCATGCTTCATAGCAGGTTCTCACTGCCCCAAGGCTTTGCACAAAATTTGTTCATTTATTCCCTTAGTGACCTTTCCCTTATAATTTTTCTGTGACACACAAAAATCTTCACCCAACCCACCAAAAAGCCAAACAAATTTGAAGACAGTTCTGCCACATTCTGAAACAACCGTTCCTCCTCCCGGGCAATGTAACAGCAGTAATTCCATGCACACTTCGCTCTCTCTGTATCCCTTCCCTACTGAACAGTTTTGTTTTTTTTTTTCACTGGAGTTCTACCTGCACACAATAAGGCACAATTAAGCCCCAGAACCCTGATGGGTCCCTGTCCCACAGGCAGTGCCACGTCAGGTGGCCGTGCGCTGTAGCACACTCGTGACCCTAAATCAGTTGATTGTTAACAGAAAGAACAAGGAAGCTGGTGAAGTTCCCACCACATTAAAGCAGGGCACTGAACTCAGACATTCACGGAATCAGCGATCCAAAGGGGAGAGCAAGAAACAGAATTAATGCTACTTCTCCTCTTCCTCTACGCTCTTATGGCCCTGGTCTCCTCTTCCAATCCTCAAAAAGGAAATATGCCTTTACAACACCACAGTTCAGATTTCAGATTCTGGCAGGGTGTTTCAAAGGTCTTTGCTGTCCTTTCTGATCATCCTTCTCTCCTAAATAACAGCTCAGAAGTTCAGTGACAAACAACAACAGAAGAACAGCAGAAAAGGCTCTGTCCTTCAGCAGTGATTTCAAGATTCACTGTGTTTCTGAAGGACTGTGATAACCATGAGCAGATTCCCTTTCTGTTCACTGCAGATCTCAAAACTTTTCTATGGAAATCTCCCATTTGTTTCCGTAAATTAAATTTGGATCGTTCTCTAAAAATATAAATAGGAAACACAATATTAGAAAAAAACCCCAAAACCTACACACACAAATTTTCCTCTGTGTCACTTTTTTGGACAGGATATATTTGCAGCAGTGTTAATCACTCATCACTACGAAGTGTACAGTGCAAAAGGTGTGTGTGAAGTGTTTGAAAGCATTCTGAAATTTTGGAGAAAAGTGTTTGTTAAAAATGTTCTGTCATAATTTGCTAGGTATGTCACAAATGTAGGTAGCATTCGTGTATTTTATGTCAAAGCTTGTTCTGCTATCTTTACACTTTTGCCTGCATACCAATTAATGGGTTTTTGTCATTTATTGCTTTTTAACACTACATACAACCTCTCCACAGTAAGTGGTTCACCAGCCTGAACAGTATATTAGAAATGCAAAAATTAAGGTCGCCTATGTCAGATTTATGTTTTACAGAATAGCCCTACCAACATTAAAAAAAACCCCAAACCAACAAAACAAATCCAAAACAAAACCAAACCAAAAATATCCGCTGCTGACACAAAGATCACATCTTTGCCAAACTTCAAGCACACGTTCTCAAACAGGAAATAAAGCTTTTCAAGAAAAATTTTTAATAGGTTAAAAAAAAAAACAAAACAAAACAAAACAAAACCAACTGACTAGTTTTTCTTGTTGTTGTTATCACAAAAGCTGACCTATTCCAGCTAATTTGCCAAGAAAAGGGAGCCTATTCAATACAAACCTTATCATGCAATGTTTTGGTCTACTTACAAAAAATTATTTGTGATCCAATTTCCTAATCTGAGTGGTTTTTACAAAGCTTTTCCCCACTGCAACCACATTTCCACTGGGATCATAACCAGAAGTGACCACATAAACAACTGAGTTTCTGCAAGGGCCATGACCCCACTTGCAGCTTCCTTTGTCCATCCTGAGCCACCACCTCCGTGATAGACGCAGAGGGATGGACAACCCCATGCACAGGGAAAAAAAGTATTTCCGAGTTTTGTCAAGGATTTTGTCAAGATTAGGTGCAAAACAAAGTCCCAGACCAAAGCAAACCCCACAAAAAATTAGGAATCAAGATCTACAATTCCAGATCGGTCTCTACCTATGGAAAACACAAGCTGTGACAAGCCTTATTTTGGAAAGTTCTAACACAAAGCATCACCTCTGATTGAGCCTGTGTTCAGTTGTTGCAGTTATTTTGGTGTTACCAGTGCATGTACATTTACTGACTGACTCTTCTGGAAAATTAGTGTAAGTAATCTCTACATAGTAGAGCCATCTTGTCTAATAAGTATCAATAAATAGGGCTGCACAGCATTCCACAAGACAACAATAGGATAGTAGATCCAAATACAGCTCTTTTAAAAACAGTTCTTGGCTAAATAAGAAAAACACACCATGGATACAGCTTAATCCTCAACCACCAACAACAGGCACACAAAGGACGCTTCACAGGTAAACACAGAACAGGAAGCATTTCAAAAATTATCCATTTTGGTTTATAACTGATTTTTTTTTTAAGCCACATTCTGCTTTTGACTTTGGATATTTTGGGACCAATTACATAGGGGGAGAGAAAAAAAAAAGTCATTTTTAGCAATTTATAACTACACAGCCACACTCTTTTTAAGAGCAGGCCCAAGGCTGTGTGCACAGATCTAACTCTGCTTTCTCCACACATACATTATGCAATGCAATGTGATAAATATGTAACCATGGAGGCACACACTGTGTTGCAAACAGGACACAGAGCTCCTCGGTGACCCAGGAGAAGGCAGGCTACACCATGTTCTAGCTGTGATTCCCTCCCCCCATTTCTTTTTCATAATGGTCCGGCACTTGCTCTGCAGCCTTTTTATACCATCTCCTCTCTGAGGTATGTAAATAATTTAGTCAACAGCAATGCATTATGCAATTTATTTTCAGCCAACAGCACAGCCCTCGTTAGGTGCAATTCATGGGAAGAAGCAGTTAATTATGGTAATTCATCTGCAGACCTAGGTGAGCAATTTCACTGTTATTCTGCTATCCTACTTAATATGCATGGGATGCATAAGAGCAGTTAAATGGCAACTTTCAAGGCTGACATCCCAAACCCTGATTCCATAACAAGCTTTGAACCTGGGATTAAGGCAGAGCTACAGTAAACAGGGCTTCTGGGAGGCGAAGGAGTCGATTTACACAAAACAACTTGCAAGCTCAGGGTTTAAGGTAGTCTAGTGAATAGACCTCTACCAGATCCTAGAAATAATTCTATGCTATTGTATTGCACTATTTGTGGAATGGTATGTGATCATATAATTAGAGATCATATAGTACATTCACACAAAGAATACTTTAGGGCTTGCCGGGGAGGGGGAGGGGAGCTCTTTTAAAAAAGAAAATTACATTATCTGGAAATTCAGAGCTAATCTCAACAACTCAGAAATGCTACCAGAGAGCTTTTTCCTCACAAACTTTAGAAAAAAAAAATATTTCAGGTCTGATTTCTGCCTGAGGAAGAAATTCCTCCAGACAAAACTAGCCGAGGTTTGGAGTCATTAAGATGTTAAAAGCCTAAATAAAGTATTTAGGAAAATACACTGAAATATGTGCAAATATTGAAAATAATAATAATAATTTCTAAACTGCAGCTCTATGATTGCAATGACGGGGAGGCAAAGACAGCATTTGGTTCAGAAGCAACACTGAAAGAAGTGCTTTGAACAGGTGTAGGAAGAACACCATGGGTTTGGTGGCTAAATCTGAGGAGAGAACGAAGGGCAGGTCCCAGGGAGGGTGGCAGCTTCCTGGAGAAGGCTGTGCTCAAGAACAGCCTATTTAACACCCTGTTCAGGGGAAGGCTCCAACCTCTTCTCCTGCTGATCCCATCCAGAGGCCATCCCGACTGTCCTCCCTGCGTCCTTCCCTTGGGGTGACAACCTCACCCGGACTCCACAGCCTTGAGAGGAGAGCCCTTGATCCTGGGGCTCCTCTCCCCTGCACCTCACCTCCGCCCTGGCGCAGCCTGTCTGCAGACCTCACCATGGGTTGCTAAATGACCCAGCTTGCGTAACTTCCATCAGCACACAGCTACCGAAGGGCAGCCTTCTGCCAAATCCCTGCCCTCCCTTGGGAAGCACGTTAAATCCTGCAAAAATCACTGAAGCTCTGCTCGCTTTGGAGAACAGGCGCCCAGCTCAGACAGGTCTGCATGTGCAGCGCTGGTCTTCAGCCACAAACCAAGCCTGGAAACCTGAAAACCCCTCATTGATTAAAAGATTAAAGTTGCAAAAACTTAAAGAGAGTCACTGCTTTAATGACAGAAAGCGCGGAATTTTAATGTGAGCATCCTGAAGGTCTCAGTGGAGCACAGGTCCAAGAAGCACAGTCAGACAGACAGTTTTAATTTAACCTTACACGCTTTGATAAAGCCACAGGACTAAAGCATTAGTGGTCTCTAGTTTGTTTATGACTGACTACATATGCTAGAATGTGCTCTGCCAAAACTCATTGCTAAAACAAAAACCAGCGTTCAAATGGCACAAAACTTCACAAACCAAATAAACAACACATTGCAAATATTTAAGGCTTCCAAGCAAAGGCTACTTCCATAAATTCCAACATTTAAACTGGCAACAAAACATTTCAGACACTGAAACAAATGACTGGCTAAAAGAGCCCCATCGTCCTCATCGTTTCAAATGGTTCATTTTTCTGTTCTCCTGAAACATGCAGGGCACTCAAATTATAACTAAGCAAATACACATATCCCTTCCTATTTAAAACAAAACAAAAAATTGGAAACATTAAATTTAAATCTTTCTGCTTAACCCAGGACTAGAAAACTGTCAGCGCTGAAAATTAGTTTCACAGAGCCTTAATGCGTCTGAAAATGGCTTATTTGCTACACATGACAAGCAAATTCTGAAATAAAGGGAAACCCTTTCCCTCAACATGCACACTAATATTTTTCTTTCCTGAAGGTTGGATTACTTCCAGAGAACCTGAATTGACTTCAATGGAGCAATAATATATTTCCTAGGAAGAACATGTAAACTGCCTCAGATCACAAGAAAATGGTTCAACCAAGAAAGGGCTTCACTCAGCTCTTCTAAATATACCCAGGAATCACACTTAAAAGTGGTAATTTTTTTAAACAATTAGGACTTGACTACACCAACAGCTATATCAGCTGATATATAGATATATATTACACTAAACAGGAATGAGACACTTTTTTTCTGGAGTCATTCCAAAAAAAATGTGAGCATACTGCAAATTCCTACTTTTAACTTCAAGCCATGCTGCTAGTGTGTGTAAATACATTTTTGCAAAGTTTAAGATATTTAATAAAGTGCCAGCAGGACTTTCTTTTAAAATTAACCAGAGGATACTTCTCAGGGTAGAGTATGGTGAAAATAAGTCACCATACAGAAGTACAACTTATAACAGCCAAATGTATACAACTTTAAGTACTATTCCCAAACTGAAGAGATTTCCCAGAATGAAAACACTTGCTAAAATTTCATTTTTTTTCAGTAGATGAAAAATGTCCGAACAACATACAAAAATAAGGTAATTTAACAGCAAATGTCTGCTCATCAGTGTCACAAGCACAGCTGTGACAGCCAGGACCATGATGTGCTTTAGGAGACACCTATACCAACAGGGAAAACATTCCCCAGAAATCAATGTCCTCAGACCAGGAAAACACCACTGGCTCCCAGTAAAGGGCGTAAAAAAAGATTTTCATAAAAGCTTGTAAATTACTTTATAGTTAAACTTATAAACAAGAATCATTTAGGAAGCTATAAAGGAAGACTCACCCAAATGAAATTATATGCACATGAAAATGACTGATGTCTATTTAATGTATGGATGAACCCAAGCAGTGAGTACAAGGCTGTATGCACAGACTGGCTGAGCTTTCAGCTGGCCCACTGCGCTGTGTGAGGGTTCTGTCTGATAGCAAAGCTGAGATAAGAAGTTCAGGGCCCACCCTTACCTAACCCAGACAAGTTCACTCCCATGGTTCAGACAAAACCTTCATGGCAGCAACGCTGCTGTTTGTGGAGTCAGGCTGTAAACTGGTGCAGCAAAATTATCTGGACTTTATCCCCTCCCCCCACCAAAACAGCTGTTGGGTTTAACACATCCTTCTAGAGATTATCTTTTTAGGACCAATAAACCTGTATCAGCAGAGCAAAGGACTCAATATACCACACCAGAGGACAGAAACTTTTTTGTGCCTCTGCTCCATCAAGAACAGAGTCAGCTCAAGGGTCCCACCACTCTCTTTCCCACCTCCACTGCTGGGACAAGTAGCTCTTCTCCAAAACCCATTCCTGAAGTGGTTCCATCAAGAAAGTTCAGCCTTTCCTCACTCCCAAAATGCTGCCAGGGTCCAGAAAAAGTGCAGGCATCTTAAAACTTCATATAAGGTTGCATTCCCACGTTACTAAGGACACAAACATGCCTAACTTTTATGAACCAAGTAGCCAAATTTCAACACGTCCTGGCCGCTAGTAGAAAATATTTCCAATGTGAAGGACCATGTTCTATCCAACATAAAAGAAAACTAAAAGACACACGCAAAACCTATAAATAAAAGGGAGCACTTGCTTAAACTGAAAACTCCAAGTAAGCAGAGACTGAAAAATTAAACAAAAGCCACTTTACACTGCTACACAGCCTTTCACCAGAAGATCTCAGGGCACTGAACTGGTCTGAAAAAGCTCCTGCTAAGTATTAAATCACTGGTGCATGGGTAAATTTGTTAATCCATTTGCTAAGGTCACACAGTGGCAGAAATAACAGATAATCCTGACACCAGCTTTCTGTCCTAATCATTATGTGGACAGAAAATCTTCAGTGATGTAAACGAAAAATAAAGTAAACACAGTTTTCTATTACATACACGTATATATCAACTCAGAAAAGCAAAATTGTGGGTGTGGGGAGTGGAGGTGTGTCTCTGGGGATCTACCACAGAGCTAGACAGGCCTGTGGAAATGTATAGAGAGAATTTATAACCAGAAAGTAATTCCACAATTCCCTCTATCAAGCAGTTCCTAAGAAGGGGCTGTGTAAACAAACTGCAGTCATGCTCAAAAAAAGTCTGAGAACCTTGAGCAGTAATCCACAGAATATATTCCACTGCTGTATTACACCCACATTAGGATGCCAAAAGTTTGCCATTCATTCTGCATCAAAATTAAAGCAGTATTTTACAGCCTGCCTGCAAGCCACCCAAACTGGGGAAGTTTTCTAATACCAGAGAGCAGATGGACACACAGCTGACACTGTCGACACGCAGTCAAGATTGCTACGAGAATTTCTACCAGCTTGAAAGTTTCTACCACCTTTTGTGCCACGGCATTTGAAAGCATCTTGGTAATACCTACTGTGGAGCTCTGACAATTCAAGATCATTTTGGTGAACAGTCCTGTATAGCTATAAAACACACTGCAAGCACCAGTTTCCAAAGAGGAAAAAGCAAGACTGTAAGCTGACTTAAAAAAAAAAAAAAAAAAAAAAAAAAAAAAAAAAAACCAAACCACAACCACACTTATTCTACAAATTAAAAATACTGGACCAGACAATGAGCTACACTGGCATTGTTAAGATGTACTAAAAACAACAACATAATAAAAATCACTGTAGGCAGGGAAGACTAATCTTTCTGTTCTTCCTTAAGCAAAACTCACAGCAATTTCAATGGAATTCTCCCCCAGATACGGCTGGATGACTACATCCACAGCCTACACGTGCCAAGTCTGCTCCTGCAGCCAGTCTCTACTGCATCCATCTTAGTTACACTACACATACCCTGATTACAGGGATTTATAAATGGCATGAGTAATTTAGAGGTGATCCACAAAACTGTGACTTCAGTACAGGTGAGGTTCACTATTATCGTCTCAAGTGTCACCAGCTTTGTGGTAAAGGACTTACACCTCTAAGACTTTCAAGCAAATATCTTTTACTGACTTTCTCAAAAGCACATCTTGCATTCTCTCTGCCCCAAGCTCACCCACTCCAGAGCCAGAACACAAGCCTGCTATCCATAGGTTTCGCTGGGCAACGAGGTAGGAGAGAGTTTATGATCCACTAAGTCACTTGCGTTTATTTTCTTAGGCTCTGGACAACAAGACACAAAACAAAAATGGTGCTTAGATACCAAGCCAGAGAGTATTTTATCATGCAGCTTCTAGATGTGAACCCTTTAAAGACAGATCTTTCAACTCCGAAGTCGCAGTTCCACACAGGACAAAGGCGCCTGTGCGCACGTCCCAGCTCGCAGCCTCAAAGCCGTGTTTGTTCACCCAGAACAATGGGGCATGTGACTTGTCAACACTACCCACAATAAAAACAATAAGATAAGGCTGCCACTGATTTCACGATGACTGACTTTGTTTTCGCTAATTTTAGGTCACAATGTCAATAAAAACTTCTTGCATAAAACCCCTCATTTTAAAAAGCCCAAAGGCAACCCCACCTCGCGCCCGCCGAGGTTTTCACTCCAACTTCCTTAGCTTTTCGTGTCTGTGCTAAACGCTCACACCAACTCCCTCCAAAGCCTGCCTCTGACTTCATCAAGAGTTGGATCAATGCTTTATGCCTAGAGCCAAGATTATTTTTATCAAATAAAAGCACTGCCAAAATTTGTCCTCTGCATTTCCTGCTGTGTGTGCCCATCCCAGCCACCCATGTGCCTGCAGGCCGGCCCCTCGCTCACCTCCTGCTCGCTGCCAGTGGCACACACAGGAAAATGAGACTTCCCCAGCAGGTTTTGCTCCACCACTGACTCAGGCTACATCATCCAAAACCAATTCAACCCCTCCAGTTCAAGAGGGCTACCTAGGACCGAGTCCTGCATATAAACTTAACCAATATTAGGAGAAAGGGGAAGAAAGCAGAGGAAACCCAGAGAACAGAAACAAAAAGGCACCGATTTGATTTAAAGGACTGACAAGAGAACAGATGGGGAGAACGCAAAAGAAAAGTCCAAAATAACAAAAAGGAGAGAGGAAGCCCAGGAAAACAAAAAAAAAAAAAACAAAAAAAAAAAAACCACCCCACCAGGCGGGGAATGATTAGAAAAAATCAAATAAAGCCTTAGGAAGGGGTAAGAATAAAATGATGTAAACTGTCAGGATGGACACAAAACACTATAGTTCACTACACTAATTTGCCACTTTCCTGCTACAGCACGGACAAGGAATCAGAGCCAAGAGGAGGAGCAGGGAGAGCCACCCTGACGCTTGGAAGGGGTTAATTCAGAAAGAAAAAAGCAGCACAATCTTGCACCGCTTGTCTTTTTATCACACAGGGGGAGGCTTGGGGGGTTATTTTAATTACACAGAGCAGCAGTAGGTCCAACAGCACCAGATTAACAAATACAAGTAGGCAGCAACAGGCACACGGAAGTACATTCCAGTTCCAAACTTTCACCATTTACAGTAACATTAACACAAGTAAAATCTGACTGACCTGATCTCTGAACGTGTTTTTAAAACCTGTGCATTTCTTTCCTTTCACCTTGAAAAAGCTCCGTTCCGCCAGCAGGTAGTTACAGGCCACAGCTGGGAAGGTGGGAGGCACATTAAGCACGCAAATGAAATTTCACATATTCTAACACCATCAATGGAGCTTTCTGGAGCTCTGCAGCAGTGTCCAACGTACACAAGCCTTGCTGCTGGCACAACAGACAATCTCAGCCTACGTAAGGGACGTTCTCCTAGCCGGAGTCTGACACTGCATTTCACATACCCTCCGAGCCTCGCGTATGAAGTCATCCGTAGCGTCAAAGAGCGAGTCAAAACACATTGAGAGTGTTTTCCCTGGCTACCTCGGAAAGTTTCCATCCCTTTATCTTTCGTGTGGTTTTTTTGTTTTTTAATTCTTCCCACCATTTCTGTCAATACACACAGGATCTCTGAGAGTCCAGCTTTGTGCCCCAGTACATACAAGCAGCAAGTATCTCTCTAACATGGGATCCCACTGTGTTCCAAGCACTGGGACAAGAGGAGACTGATGGGAAAATTGAGTTTGGTGCTTTCACAACCAGCGCACAGAACCATAAAGAGAGAGGCTTCATTTTTTAAGACAAAAGCAATGCCCATCTTACCAGAAAATAATACACCTGGGAGAGCTGTGGTGCCCAGGCACCTCAACGGGATTGACCCAATGGCTAAGGGGGGCTTTTTATTTTGTTTTAATAGAAGAGACTCTTAAAACTTAATTGCTAACGTATTTAATGTGTATTATATGTCCTGTAAGAAAGAATCTTACAAAGGGCCTTGGTGAACTAGGAATAACTAATCCGTATCAAAATAACCTTGCACGTGTAGACAGTAGAAGAACCAACTAACGTGGACTTTGCCAACAGCAAGATAAACACATTGATATTTCTAACGTAATCAAAGGCCATTCACAATCTGCCCTGGAAGACATTCACAGAAATACAAAGCATTTTTCTTACAACTCAAACAACTGTGATAAATATTTACTATAATGGCAAAAGCTGTTAAAAAAAAAAAAAAAAGAAAAAGAAAAATAAGTTGGTTTCTATTAATCAGCTACATTTAGATATCCGTTCCTGCTATCAGATCAAGCTCACCAAAACTGCTTAGTAGACTGTTTCATTGTATTTGTGTTCAAGCTTTATCACAACTCAACATATTGAAGTTTCATATTTGTCATACTTTTTTCATCTCCCACAATGCTAGATACTTACAGTCTAAACAAGACACCAGATTGTGAAATTTAGTTGTGCATTCAAAAAAGTGGAAAATCAGGTATCATGTCTGTATCAGCAAACCATTCATGTCGTTCAGCAAGTACAGACCCCACTTCTGTAGACCCCAGATTTGTTGCACTAGCAATGGGAAACAGCTAATCCATTGCTACACAAGATACGATTCTAGCACAATTTATTTGATGTCAGCATTAATAGATGGTTTGACAACACTGTCCCTCATTTTCCTCCAGCCACATTTGTGCTAACTTTGCTTTATAAGTACATTAAAAAGTATTAAATCTGAACAAATGTAACCCCAAAGTAAATCCATTACAGAGTCACAAACATCATCATGGCAAAAATCCCTATTTTTACAAAGCACTTCCTAATTAAAATTTACCTCCAAGAGTCTGTATTTAGGAACGCGTGTTTGTGTTGATATCCAAGCAGAAATTTCTGTACTAGAGAAGAATGTGGACATCCATACAAAAATTAGTGGTGATTCATTGTCTAACAGTTGTCTTCCCTTTACAGCACACCGCAGACTGAAGGACACGTTGCCAAACTGAGATAACCAATACTTCCTTTAACCTAATATAGGACAAATAAATACACTTCAACAGCTTCTAAATCTTGCACGTCCTACTTTTTTGACCCAGATCTCTTGTTATTCCCCCCATAGGTCTATGCAATATCAAAACTATTTTTTTCCCCACAAATTTAGACATAACCTAAAAGAGGAAAAGTACTCATGCTTACTGTGAGCTACAGAGACCAGGAAGCAAGGGGGGAGGGTCAGACACACTCATCTCTCTTAAGATCAATTGGTATTTTAAGGTAAGATCCTCTCTCAGCTGCTGAAATTAATGGCAAAAACGCTCATTTGTCCAAGAGGACTGCAAGTTAGACCAATATCAATAATAAATGAAAAATAACTACATCTTTTTAATACTATTTTTTACAAAGCAAAATTGTATTTTCAGAAGTCATGCTGATACTCAAGCATGAATCAGTCTGTCCAAAAACCACTAAAGAGCTATGAAACTTGTTATTCCACTCCTCAGCCAGCCTGGGCAACTTATTCCAGGAAATCAAACTGTCTCCTCTTTGCCTGGTACTTTTAGGGAACCATCAGGACACTGAAATCCATCTCACATGTGCTCGCCATCCGTAATTCCCCACTCAGTTTGCTGGTGATAGGTCACCCATGTGAAGAGCCTGAACTTTTAACACTGTTAATGTCAAATGAATGCAACTTTTAGGATGGGTTCTATTTAGGGCTCTGGACCTTGACAATTTCTGTGGTTTTGGCACTGGGCACAGTATTTAGCACCACACTTTCACAAACAGTAAATATTTGACCCTTAACTCATAACCCTGGAAAAATGCTCCAGGAACAGGCAGCACAGAGATCTTTTCTGTAGCTCCCTGGTTGCCACCAACAGGCACGTAGCTGCGCACAGAGCAAAGTTTCCACTTTCACAGTCCCAATTCATAAAAATCTACCATTGCCCTGACGTCAGCGGGATGAGAGGGACCTCTGCGTGCAGCCAGAGGAGCGACTGAATCATCCCCCAAACCCGCAAGGGGTTAAAGGGAGCACCAGAGTTACTGCAGGGACAGCTGCTGGCCTGTCCTGCCAGGTTGGCAAAACTATTGCCCCGCTGAAAGGGAAGGGAAGGTCTGCTACTCACACCCCACCAGCTAAAACTTCCAGCAAGGCACCTCCAGCGATCTGAAATGACACCCAGCGTGTCTGCATATGGCACAGGGTTATACAGAGTGTCTGTAACACACTGACATTGAACAGAGATTGAACAGAGCCTCAGATCATAAAACAAAAAACCCACACAACTGTGTTCTCTGGATGATTCTGATTTTTTACTGCTAGACATTACTAGTAAGCAAGATTGCTCCTCTGCAACATGGAGACTTCAGAATTACAACAATAAACACAAGTCAGAGCACACAACATAGCCTTTTACTAATACTGCTCCCAGGAACAGAAACTACACCCTCCCGGGAGTTTGCAAAAGCCGGCAAACCACACACAGGAGTTGATTTTAAAAATGCTAAGCACACACAGAGACTGCCAACTTCACATGCAACTGCGGGGACTCAGCATCTTTGAAAATAAGACTATTAATATCTTACTTTAGAGATGCAGATGCCAGCTTATACTCTTCTTAAGAGGAGTCATGCTTGCACCAAGCACCACTACAGCACAAATTCAGGGGCCAGAAACCCACTGCCACCACACCATCCAGCTCCTGGAGACAAGCAGGGCACACAGAGCACCAGGAAGGGCCACAGGCAGGCACGGAACCACACAGCCAGGTTGTCACCCAATCTGCCTGCATTACTCATCCTCAAAAAATGGCGCGTTAGGCTGATAGCATACCTAGGGATGTTGCTTCTGGCGTTCCAGCTAACACATTCTGAAGGACCTCAGTATCTCCACGTAGCACTGAGTTAGGCCACGCACAATTGCATTCAAAGTAAAAGGAGACTCGAAAGATGTTGCATGTAATGGCCAAGAAAATTCCATAACGTTCCCCCTCATCGCTTCAGAGCTTCTTTCAGTAGGTTCTTGAGAAAGCTACACCAATTCACCAGACCTTTTGATTACTACTTCTACAGGTAAGGAAATATGCTCAAAAGTCTTCCCTGCAATCAGCCCATCCACGAAAGCAAGCGAGCAGGGGTGAGCTGCAACACCAGCACTTTCACTCCTTGGCTAGCCAAGCCAGCAAAATCCTACACACCCAACCAGTGTGTGCATTTTCCCCGGCAATCACACAACCTCCAGCTTGGAATGACCACTTACTTCTTATCAAGGAATTTTTTTTAAGGCTCCTTATCAATATTAAAAAGTAAGTCTAAAGGATGTCACAGAAAGCTAAGCAGTAAAGTGTTAAAGACCAAGGCTTCAGAGTGTAAGCTGAGTTATGGTTCTGTAGATCCTTCAGAACCAAAGGAACATTTAACTTGAGCTCAAACAAGGCCACTAAGACTCTAGGGCATTTTGTATAAACAAGTTCAGCTTGTTTTTTTTACGAGAAGGAAGGAAAGGGCCTTCTCATCTTGGATTAGATACCACAAGACGGAATCCTAAGAAGTTCTCCACAGTTTTCATACAAACTGGCAGAGTGATTTCCAGACCAGACTTCCAAACCTTTTCACTCAAGCAATCAACTCTCCCAAAGTGACAGCTATGCTGCCTCATTTTCACTGCTTCTTACCTCCAGTTAGCTAATTCAATTTTGCAAAATTAAAAGAAAGCCAATATATTCCCCTACAATTTCATATCAAAAGATATTCCTTATTCCTCATTTCATTGTCACACTTTATCTCAGAGGAAACCAATTATGAGATGAATAAAGCAGTCTCTATGTATTTTGCTCGGGATCACTGGATGAACCTTTTTCTAGTAAAGTCACTTGTCATTAAGTGACTTTACAGAAATTAAGACCATCTAACTTCATATTTCAGCACTCAAAAAACTGAGCGCATTTGGGACAGGGGTAGCTAAATCAATAGCAGGAACATAGAAATGGTTTCTTCATCACCTGTTAATTTGAAGCTACTACATTAATGCAGCAATGCAACTCAAAAACAGAGAAGAGCTGTCAATCATAGTTCCTAATGGGAAGCTACTGACACTTCTTCACCTAACACAAACACTTAAATTTGTATTTAAAAATGAGCACGCAATGAGTATATTCTCAGAGCAGTTACTTTTTGCAGGAGCCAAACATGCATAATTACAGAGTGTGCACACACACACTTTCACTTCTCTCCCAACCTGCAGCTACTTGCATGAGCTGATGTTTAGGGCATTAAATACAGTCATTATTACACCCTGAACTCTGGGTGCACGGATGTGCAAACACCCAGTGAGGATGGTCAGCACACACACCAGTATCACACCACTCAATATAAACAACGTGAATTAGATTACCAATGAGTCACACTTGGATCCAACACATTTCGGTATCACAATATTGCAGTATCGACACCACACTGACCTGCAGCACACCCTGCCCTTGCCCTCCTCTCCAAAGGAGAGATCAGACCACTTTACCACTGCCCTACCCCAGCTGGGAAGGGGAAGAGCTGGCGGGAGGTTTGTGTCTCTCTCTCCCCTGCTAGCCAGCAGTGTCCTCGCCAGCAAGGTGTCAGAATTCACACAGGCACCACGATCCTCAGCACCTGTGGGACCGGGGGGGGACAGAAGAGACACGCAAAGCAAGCAAAAACTGGGGGGGTGACTATCACTTGGGACTCCCAGTGAGCAGAGGAATTAGTGATGGAAAAGTGTCACACCTGCCACTACCTCAGCCTTCCCAAAACACTTTACAGTGCTGGGATACCAAAACAGCATCGATGTAATGAGAGATTCACATCCTACTGCCCACCACTAATACAAAACACACCCAACTTCTGGGAGGAACTTCACAGACAGCTGCAGAGCTCATTCAGCCGAACGAGACCGCTGATGTTCACCAAGTGTGTGTTTTACAGGACTTCCTGCCTCCTGCACGATTACATACTTGTAGGATGTGGGTCTTTACTGCCACTACAAAACTTGTAACAGCAAACACATTCTGACTCAAATGTGAAGTCCACATTCAATTAAATTCCAGACCAAAATGAAGTTAGGTAAAATAACTCAGTTTGCTTTACATTATTCAGATCTGTTCTTCCTAACTTAAAACTATTATCTGAAAAACAACATTATCAGCAATTTTGGCCATTTTCCCTAATCCATCCAGAGCCTCTTTATGCTTAGGGCTGTAGCACTTTTTAGCATCAAACTCTTTCATGATGGGAAAATGACTATGAAGTATTGCTGTTGGGTACTTAGCGCTTATACCCTGCCTTACAACTTCAAAGCATTACACAAACATCAATAATTACCATATATAGAGTAAAACTGAAAGAAGTATTCATATTAAAAAAGAAACTCACACGAAAAAAAAATCTTAACTACCTGTTTGAAGGGGGAAGAAAGCTTAAGCAACAGAATCTTCTGTAATTATTGTGCTCTTTATGCTACACACACGCGTTATGGCTGTGCACGTTCAAACAAACAAAAATTATAAACTCTTGCACAGTCTTAAAAATAAATTATAAAGCCCAAAAGCCAAACCCCAACTCCTTTCATACATTTAAATTACATTTCCTTCTCCTTTCCTCAAGGAATGAGAGCTAAGTGTTCTCCAGGTGTTCCTAATAACAGTTTGGGAGGCAGGCCACCACACTCCCAAGACACAGTACCAGAAGACACAGTTCTCATGGAGAAAAATCCAACTTCCCCCAAGAAAACTTAAGACAGCAACAGTGTACCGGCCCAGGTGACCTTAGGTAAATAATACAAAATGTTACCATTCCATTAGATCTTAGTCAAAAGCAAAGAAAAAAAAAAAAACACCAGAGAAAACCACAGAAAGTTTGCTAAGATCAATTACAGGGCACCACCTGCGCCCTAAGCACCATCACCAGCTCCCTTTTCCAATGGATAAGGGGAATAAACCCTTCACAGCTTATCCACAAACACATACCCACTCACTTAAATTTAAGGACACACGCAGGAGCTTGCAGGTTCAGTCCTCATTTGGAATGTATTCCGAAAAGCCCGCTAACACACACATGTCCAAAGGAAGGCCCCAAACCCAACATGAGCCTCACGCACACCAGCTTTCGGGTTGCTCAGAGCAAGACGAGGGCACGAAACTGCCCAAAAACTCAGGTACAACCAAACCCCAAGCACCAACTTTGCAAATGGTGCCCTCGCTGCCAAAGGAGCACAAGCCACAACACCCAAAGGGCAGAGACCACCAACAGCACAGAGCCTCGTTAATGCACACAACGTGCTCAGACATTTATTTTAGCACCCAAGGACAGCAAAGCCAGTCAGACAAGCCCACAACTCTCTCTCTTTTTTACGCAACAAAGACCTGGCTCTCCTGATCATGCCTCCCATGCCTTAACAATAAGGAAGGAATATGTTTTGTGATCCCCTCCCCCATAAATCAGTTAGGAATTTGATTTACACAGACAGGAAAACGAGGAAGTTGAGCACACTGGAGAGTAGTAAAAACTTCACCAGCAAACTTCACTTTCCTACACAGCGACCTACAAACCAAACTTTCCTCCAGACTCACGTGTCATCTGCAGCAAGCAGCCCCTGCCATAAAGCACAGACAAAGTTTTGCTGTTCTGGGGATAAAGACAAGCGAGGGAGAGACTTTTATTCTGTCAAGCTGCCTTAAAAGGAAATTCGGTGATGAAAGATTAAATTCACCTGGAACAACACGATAAATTTTAACCCTTTCGAGGGTGCAACAATAACAAGCCACACATTTCAGGACTTAAAATCCTCCACCAAGAAAACAGTACACATTGCATCAACCGTGCGAGCCCGTCTAATTGATGCAACACACAATTTACACCAGGGTTTAGGACAGGGATAAGCCCTGGGAAAGAGAGACGCTGCGAAATGGGAAAATAAAAGCTTGTTTAATGCCCCGAACCGGGCCCGCTCCCTGCCACCTTGGGGTATCGCATGTTCCGCCCCGAACTTCGCCGGGAAACTGATCAATAACTTGGCTCCGGGGGGAGAAACATGGGGAATGGCCCGGGGGGGTG
>VWZT01003312.1:1763156-1780428 GCA_013397055.1 Pachycephala philippinensis | reverse complement strand
CGCCCGCCCTTCCCCGCCGCGCCCGGCCGTGCGGGAGGGGAGGCGGCCGCGGGGAAAGGGAGGGAAGGGAAGGGGAGGCCGCCCGGGCACGGCAGGCCCGGGGCCGCCGAGCTTTTCTAGGAAAGGCATTAAAGTGCGCTGCCAACAGAGCTTATGTAAATGCAGGATGTAACATGGTGGTTTCGCCTCTCTCCTCGCAGCCCGTCGCGGTTGGCCATGGCACCTGGCACGGGCACCCAGCCCCGCGCGGGCGCCCCGCTACCGCCTCTGCCCTCTCGTTTTATTTAATGAAAATAATCCTCCGCAGCACTAATGCAGTGTCCTACCTGGGTGCTGCTCGTTTTTAGAATTGAAATGCTGTTCGTCATCTATATGGCCGCATTGTTTGTTTTTGAAAGAGAGCTTTGTTAATCAAAACCACATTCGTCACCAGGCAGCCCTTTCCATCTTAAAATGGTTTTGCAACAGCGTTTCACACTCTTGGGCGATGGTCCAGCACTCTCATGTCCGGACATTGGCACCCGTGCAGAGTCCCACTGACCACAAACCCTGCACGGATCCTATGGCAACACCCGATGTTATCCCAGCTCATTCCAAAGGCTCGCCATGCACCCCAGCCCAGCTCTGGTGCTGCTCAAACAGGGTGTCCACATCACCACTCTCGATTTCAGAACTTGATTTCCCTGCAGCTGGCAGTGGATAAAGAGATGGCCATGAATGTAGTGCTTCTTTTTTTTTTTTTTTTCTCTTTCTTTTTGTGGATAGAGCTTGGCATTGCCAGAGAATTATGCTAGTCCTAAGGCAGCAGTTCTGGATTTTACTTTCAGTCTAACACCTGGGATGTACCATAAGCAGATTTTGCCTACCTGAGCATCATTGCACAAGCAGAAGGGGCCCATCAACTCCACAAAGCCTTGGATGGGTCTCCAGGTGTAGGATCCCCTCACAGTACTCATTTTCAAGAGGGTCAAGCCCATGGATTTTTCCTTCCATTATGAAGAAAAAGGTTTAAATACTTGCAGAAAGCACTTTTTTGGGGTTTTTTTTTGGGGGGGGGGTTTGGGGGGGTGGTTTTTTTTTGTTTGGTTGGTTGGTTTGGTTTGTTTTTTTGGTTTTTGTTTTGTTTTGTTTTGTTTTGTTTTGTTTTGTTTTGTTTTGTTTTGTTTTTTTCTCATTGTAAAATTATTTAATTCTGGGAAAACACTGGCCCTTCAGATCAAGACCTTGCTTGAAGAGGCCAGAGTTGCATAAAACCTAAATCTCTCTAGAAAGCCAGGAAGCATATTTGTAATTGCAAATCACTTGGTGTCCAGCATTTATTTCTGTAATGATTTTGGTGGCCCAAGTGGGCAACTTTCTCTTCTCACTAATGGTGTGTAGGCTGTCTGCTTTAAGTATGTAAAGAGGCGATAATTTTGAAGACTATATCCAGTCCAATTCCAAAATTTGCTGAAAGTCAAGAAATTTAAGAGGGGCAGAAAAAGTGGCAAGGCACTCATTAACACATTCATGCAATATAATCTTAGATCTGTCCATGCTTCTAAAGGAGTTTGACCTCTTGATACTCTGATTTATTTCCCAGGTGAAAGAAGATAAGCAGTACTAGTGTATAAAGGAAGGGAAATGGGAATATGCACATAGCCTAAGGCAAGAGGAAAGGGAGCTCTTCTGGGGGACTGGGGGACAGCAGGGGCCTGAAGAAGGATATGTGAGAAGTCCATGAAATGGGAGTGAGAGGTGTGACGTTCAGAAAGCTGGTGTGAGAAACGGGGGAGGGAGAATCCCTGAAGTGTGCGTTGTTTGGCCCTCAGGAACTACAAACACTGTCTTGCCATCCATCTGCCGAGCAGCGACAGCGTGCTGAGCAGAAGTCATCTGGCTGAAGGTTTCCGTGGTCTGGCGTTCTCCAAATGTTCAGTCGCGGCTCTGGGATGCCAGGCTCTCTTTTTTAACATGATGATGTGCTCAACTGGGCGATTTCCTGAGGAGAAGTTCTGCTCTGCAGGATCTACAAAGTGCATTCTGGCAGATCAATGCTTTAATAGTTGTCCCCCATCCGTTTTGTTCTGGTTTCTCTTTTTTCACGAAGGCAAACACCCCCCAGCACTGCACAAAGGCCTCTCACTCTCTGTGATGAGCTCTAGACTTTGCAGTTCTCTCGCCCAAATGTGCAGCTGGACTCAGAGCTACAGGGGACACTTCCAGAGCATATGGGAAGGAGGTTCTTGCTTTCAGAGGTTTCCAAGAACGGATGTTGGGTAACACGGGGCAGTTGAGCAGGTTGTGGTTTACAGCGGATTGTTCGGTGAGCGAGCTGAGCTCAGGGAGTTGGCTTTGCTTCCTGGGAGAGCCACTTCTAAACAATAACTGTTGGTACATTTCCCTTCCCAAAGCAGCGAGAAAGATGGGGTAAAACCCTAACTTTCAGATGTAGACTGGAGCAGATCTGAGGTCTTGGTTCATCTCTGTGTTTGAATAAAAGCGTGCTCCCGAAGTTCTTCAGTGACACAGCTGCTCACGGCCAGTGGCTCCGTCATCCCAATGACTGGAAAGTCTTCTCACACCCATATTTTTAAGACACATCCTTAAAATAGTTGAAATGACTTGTAACAGGGAGTGCTCGGCCTACCAAGCACATATAAGCAAATATTTGCAATAACTGGCCCAGTGTTTGCACAGCACCAAGCACACTGCCTGGACTCCATAAATAATAATACTTGGCACTTGCAGAGTGGTTTCCATTTTCAAAGCACTTTAGTCATAACCCTTGACACCTATACGGCCTTTTACATCTTTACAAGAATTAATTAATCCTCACAATGCCCTGTGAGGTAGGTATGCACTGCAATAATAACAATAACAACAATTAATAATTCATGCATTCTACTCAAAAATCACTTCAGGGATTAAAATGCATCTGTAATACTTGGGGTTTATTAACATTTTCCAGCAAATAATAAAACCCATGGTATTGTGTTAAATCTATATAATATCCACCCATAAATCTCGTGCAGATCGGAGCGAGACTAGAGGCACAGCAAGGCGTCAGCAGGAAGCGGATGGCTGGCTCCAGAAAAGTTCAAGCCCGGTCCACACGCAATCCAGGTGCCAGAACGGAGCTCGCCACGCATGGCAGTGCGTAAATAAATACCAGCGAACCAGGAAGGCTCTCTGTTCATTTTTAGCTCCCGTTTAAGCGGGGGCTCCCCCAGGCTGGGCGAGCGTGACCCCATCCTGCAGGAACACAGCACCAGGAAAGCGCAGGCGCTCGCTGGGTGAGAAAGGGCAGTGACTCAGCACCGCTCTGAGACACGGCGAGGGCAGGGAGGAGCCTGGACAGCACCAGGCGAACACTTTCCCTCAACACTTTTCCCTCGTAAAAATTACCATAGTGCCTTTGATATGCAGGCAAGGCCCAGTTAAACCTGATATTTAAAGCAGCAGGACTCAAACCCTGTTGATTTAAACAGAAGAACCATCAGGCTCCCACGGGGGAGCTCCAGGCTTGGCAGGGCAGCGGAGGGACCGGGCTCCCCACACGGACGGATCCCCCACAAAGATGCTTTTGTGGGTTTGCATCCCAAAGGGGATTAACGTGAACCACAAGGGCACTTTAATCCTAATGAGCAGGTACACCCCACACCCTGGCAATTCCACCACGGCTTCCCCGTGACTTCCCTATGACAGCGAGCTCTGCATCAGAAGCACTGAACAGTTAGGCCTGGAGGCCTTCATACTCTAAGAGTTTATTTTTTTTCCTTAATTTGAGGGAGATAGCAGCATTAAAAAAAAAAACAAACAAAAAACCTCTAAATTATTTGTCTTTGTGTTGTGCATCCTGAGAAAAGAAATGGAGGCTCATTGGTTTGAAGGCACTAGTTTTATTCCTTTTGAGGCTGCTGACAGTGACTCTTTGCAGGAGAGGACATGCTGGAAAAGGGCTTCTTTCTGAGTAGGGAGCATCTTCAACCCCACCTTAGCATATATTCATTGGTAATTCATCATTTATTGATGATATATGGTAAAAAATGCCCAACACTGGTGATCAACATACCAGTACCACTAGTTTCATCAGTTGCTTTAAAGTATACACACACGGATAACCTTGGAGATCTCCATAAGGCAGGGAGGAGTCAATCCCAAAACAATCATCTCGTTGATACACTTACCAGATCGATCTGGGAGGCTTCTGCTTTCCAGAATAAACAGCTAGAGCAGAGGAATAGCATGGCCAGGTGAGCAATCCCTCATTCTCAGGCTGTTGGTGAACTGTGTGATCCAAAGCCATGAAGTGGTTCTTTCAGAAGTTTCAGGACACAAGTTATGCTGCTCAGAGCGTGTTCATCTCTCACTTGGTGTTCAGACATGTGAACTGGTCAGCACCTCCCTGGTGCACAGAGCTTCTGCAGGACACAGCTGCTGGCCTTGGTCCTTCTGCACGGGGGCAATTTTGCATTGCTATTTTCAAAATCTACCACAAGACCCCAAAAAATAGCACATCCCACCAATGACCAAGGTCGGGACTGCTGCAGGATGGGGATACTTACCAAGCAGAGTCTGGCCTCAATCACTGTTTTATTGCTGCCCACCTCCCAGCCAGAGGCCCATCATTCCATGAAGGCTTTAAGAGGAACACAGATGCGTGTGTGAATGTGTCACACCGAGGAGAGCTTCCAGATCAGTGTCAGAGGTAGGTATTTTTAAAGGAAAAGTGAGAGAAACAAAGGATAAGAGATGCCCACTGCCTGAGTTCCTTCAAGCACCCGGCACCAGGTTCCTGCACCTTGGCTTCTACTGGGGCACATTGTCCCTTTTTTTTTTTGGAGAAGAAAACCAGTGGGTTTGTTGCTGCAGTCCCAGGGCCTCCCTGCCCGTGGAGGGCTCTCATTTAGGGCAGAGAATGTCCCTGCCAACCTGAGCTCTCACTTTGGTTCCTGGCATAAGAGGAAGGACAAAATAAAAGCTGAATATCATCCCTCTCTACCCAGAATCCAGCCCGGGAGGATTGGTGGAGGTTTCACACAAGAAGCGGAGAAAAATGAGTGAACAACAAGGAAAGATGCTGATATAGACCTCACTCTGGGAAGCAACATAGACTGACCTCAGCGGGTTTAGTTATTGCAGGTGCAGCACTGGGGTTGTTACAGGCATGGGAACAAATTTATGTTTTGGCTTTAATTATTTGCTAAGAATTGGGTGGGGTTTTTTGTTTGTTTGTTTGTTTGTTTGTTTGTTTTGATGGGTTTTTTTGGTTTTTGGTTTTTGGATTTTTTTGCATATATAAATATGCATATTTTTTAAGATGGACAGAAAATGTTACTTCTCAGACAGAAACACTGAAGAGGCCCCTGTTAACTCCGAGGCAAAGCTCCCTTCACAGCGGGCTTGTAACTCAGATGTTACATCCTACAGTGGCTGAGCAAATCCAAACTTGTCTTATTTTAACACAGTTATGAAAAAGGGTGTGTCCCAGCTGCTCTCGCACACCTCTGAAGTTTCAAGCAAGACGTATCTGGCCCTCGTAGGAGATCAAACAGATTATCTCACAGGGCCAGGATGTGGTTGCAAAAAATTCAGTCTTGTAAGCGTCATAGTGATTCATAATGTAATCTCCATTACTTGGTGTAATTACTGCAGAGTAAATAAAGGCACAAGTACAAAAGGTATAATATTTGTTATTTACCTTGATCTCTGTCACATACTATTTTAAAATTTCCTATCAGTCCAAGAATCCAGCCAACCTGGAGAAGATTTCTCTTTCTTTCCCATACTTAAACCCTGCTTTTCTTCCATTATACCAACATTGTTCTGGTTTTCATGTGAGGGGAGGACAGAGCCAGGACTGATTCTCTCCCTAATCAGAGTCCTGAAAGACTCCTCATGTGGCCTTCAGCAAGCTGTTTATTATCAGGGCATGAGCTTCTATCTGTAAAAAGAGAGGACTAACACGGCTACTAATGGTGATTATATTATTGTTAACAATAATAACATATAATTATCTATCTCACAAGAAAATTGGGAGGGTAAATTAGTGTTTATGAAGTATTTTAAAGATGATAATATTACTTATGTGAGGGCTATACTTTATGTCTTGAGGACAGCAATTGTTGAAAACCACCTTCTAATTAGGTTTTGCTAATGATGGTGTCAAAAAGGTGTGGGAAAAAAATATCAATAGGTACACTTGAAGGCCCCTGTTTTTATTTCTTAAGTTATTTGCATCAGCTGCTTTCTTGTAGACAGATATGCTATACCCACTTATACCAGATGTTAAACATTGTTTTCTAGCATATTAAGCATAAAATGAATGACAAAGATGGCAGTGCCAAAGCACACCCTGCAGTATGTTATTAGACAACTTGCTCCAGGGATTAAAGCCCTTGAAGTCAATAGAGGTTTTGTAGTTGTTGGGTTGTTTTTGTTTCCCCAGCCCGCTGGGCAAGGATTCCATCCTGGATCTCCAGCCTTGTCTTTCACTGCACATCACTGATGTGCTTAACTCCCAATTAAAGCATACCCAGGATTTATTCCTCTCAATCCCTCAGACTGCAGGTACTCAGAGGGAGCTGACAGCAGCACAAGTCCAGCCAGAAGGATGACTTCACCGGGGCCTGCCGTATTTCCCCTTTTTTTAGTCAATTATCTACATTTCCTTGAACATCCACTTCTTTCAGTTTTATTCTTGAGGACTTGTGATAAGGTATCAAACTTCCCCGAGCCGGCTGTAATCTTCACCCCCTCCCGACGACAGTAACTGTGAGTGGCTGCAGTAGATTAAGCAGCACATTCCCACAAAACATTTCCAATACGAGACCAAATTTTATGAGCTGTGCGAGCATCCTGTGTAACGTTTCTAGCAGGTACATAAAACACTTCAGGGTATATACAGAAAGAGAGATCCGACTGGGTAGAGCAGTGCATTAGGAATAGCTGTCAATATTTCACAGTGCTCGATGTGTGCCATAACATGAGACCAAAACACACACACACACACACACCAAAAAAAAAAAAAAATAAAAGGCAGAAAAAGAACCCCAGATCTCACAGTGGAAGAATGAACTGAGAATTATTTCCTCAGCTGAGCCAATATTGCCTACAACACGGCTTTCTGTGAGTCAGCCTTTTTGTGCCACGGAACTTAAAATAGCAAAAGTGAGATAACAGTAGGCTTGTTGGAAATAGAAATTTTCAAGGGATACAAGAAAACACACAGAAAAAACAACTTTTAGACCTAGAGAGTGGTGATGAGCATGGTGGTGATCTGCTGGTAATAGATTACTGTAAGTATATATCAAATAATCCTAAAAAATGTGACATTTATCTGAAACTGTAAAACATGGAGAATCCCAGGTATGCAGGAAGCCCACCACAGGGATTTCAGCCACTCCCCAATCCTCCTGCAGCACTGAGGGCAGAGAGCACAGCTCCCTGACTCCTCTCTTTCTCTCTCTTTGATAAGCAGGAGTGTTTCATCCCAACCCCAACACCTCCTTTAATTTTGCTTACGCTGCTCAGAAGCCCTGGGCCAGCAGAAGAGGAACCTCAGGCAAATTCCACACTGATTCCACATAGTTCAGGACATGACTCAATAAACATACATAGAGGAGGAGGGAGAGTATTTCTAGAGGCAGAGTGAGGCAGGGGATGGGCTAGCAATTATGCAGACTTGTTTGCCACACGCACATCAGTGGTTCTTCAAGGGCTGTGCTTGCCAGAAATGAGTTTAAAGCCCAGATGAAATGCATCTCCCACCAAACCCATCACCTTCCCTGTTTGCTTACATGATGTGCAGTGCACCCACATGGGAGAGTTCCCACTGGGAGCAAAGATCATGCACTCACTGGTAATTCTGCACTGTCAACTAGGAGTGATTAACAGGCAGAAGGGGTGGAGCCCCACTGTGGCCCCACTGCGGCCTGTTTGAAAATTAAGATCATTAAAATGTACCCAAAACAAAAAGAGGCACCCCACACACTCCAGGTCTTGGCATAGTTGGGGTTGTCTCTTTCCTTACTGGCTTAATGAAGTCTCCCCTACAAGTGCCCTGTCCACCTCAGATTCCATCTGCTTGCTCATGGTCCATATGGATAAATTCCCTCCATCCCTCTGTATTTAGGTTTAATACGTAACATTTGCTAACTCAATTGGCCATGGGGCATTTTGCAAAGAAGTAGCCCCACACGGATCCATGGCATTTGTCTTCTGTTTTTCATTTCTTCCTATCAAACACGGGTCCTGTTCTGCAAGGCACCAGGCAGAGGCAGCTGCACCAGATGTGTAATGTAAGCAAAGCAAGCTGAGGCACAGATACTGCCTGGATTTACACAGCAGGTTATTTTTAAAGCTGAGAGCAAAACCTCCATCTCCTGAGCCTTGTTGGGGGAAGGCTCACTCCATCCAGGCTGTGTCTCGGCACTGAGACCCAGAGTTTCCACGCAAACACCTTCTTCCCCTTCATCACTCAGGAATTTTTATTTTAAAAAGTCTCCGAGGACATAAAAAACTTTTCATTTCCCACATCCTGTCATTAAGCAGCTGTACTGCAAACAATGAATGATGACAAACCAAAGCAACAGTTTTAACTGAAGCAGGATTACACTTGGCATCGCTATTTGTTATGTGGCTTACTGGACAGCAAGACAAATGCGTGCTTCTGCTGCCCTTTCCTGCTGCCAGCTCCATCCCCAATTAATACATAATGGCACGATTGGAGAAAACACCACAGCAAAACCAGCTGCAGGATGAGACCCCAAAAATCAAATGATGTCTGGGCCAGCAAGGGCTGGGGGTCTGCAGTCTTGAATAGGACCCTTAGTTCCTCTGGGCTGAATACTCACCTCTGGCACTGACTCAGTGGCTATCTGATGCTTCAGGAGGAAGAAAAAGTTTTGGACAAGGCTCCTGGTCCATGATGCCCTCATACACACACAGTGAGACAGCTGTCCTGACCTGGGGGGAGCAGCTCACCACAGAATTTTAACCAAAATCCTGCTCCCTTGCATTGCATTATTCTCCACCGAGTAAGGTGAAAACATAACCAACCCTGATTAATTATCAGACAGTACTTGCAGAGTTTTAAGTAATATCACACTTTCGTGCATCCTCCAAAGCCTTGCTGGTAATGATGATACATGGCTGTTAGCAGAAATGCCATTTAGAAACTGGAGGTACAGAAATATTCGCCGAGGAGGCTGGCGGCTTCACACAAATGGATGTGGATGTATAATCACATCATTCTGCACCAACCTGGCACTTCTGATACAAGAGGCTCAAATCCCTGCACCCAGCAGGGCACAGAGCTCCCCCCGAGCAGGAGGGACAGCAGCCCCTGTGCAGTGGGTGTGAGCCCTTCTGAGGGGTCAGTCCAGCCTACAGAGTTGGTCAGGCCACAGGCAGGACCCTGCTCGTGCCAGCCCCTCCCCGAGCACAGTCCCAGGCACTGGGCACCCAGGACCCCCCGCAGGGTCACAGCCAGGGGGTAGGACAGGCCCTGCACGTACAGAGCAACACTGAGCAATGTCTGCTTGGAATCATTCTTGCGTCCTTCTGGGCCATCTCCCCCTGCAGACACAAGACCCGTTCAGCCCAGGTCGCATCCGCAGTCGATCAGGAGTCAATGGGATCATTCATGTCCCAAAAACCCTGCGCACGCTCAAGTTGTTCCTTTGGCAGTGGCCCGGAATGGCACAGCCATGCACTCCCAGCCCCTGGCACTGCAGCAGTCACACTGTTCCACCTCTGAGAGGTCCACAGCACTTGGGTAAACATAAACAAAGGCAACATTATGGCCCCATTTCACGTCCAAAGTTGCAAATGGTATTTCTATTTACTATTGAGCATCTCTTCATTCATCGGATACATTAGAAAATCCATTAAAGAAGAAATTAGGGATCTAATGACCTGCACAGTCATTCGAACCCGGTGTTTCAGATACAAGCATCAAATATAGTTCAGTGCCTGCATCTCCTCTCGGCCGATGACTCACTGGAGGTGGGAGCAGCATGATGAGACAGCCTTACTCACCCTCCACGCCAGGAACAGGCTGGGAGCACTCACAGTGTGGAGCCATCACAGCTGCCTGGCGGGCAGGAGAGGCCACGGAGCTGTGCCAGGGGCAGAGAGGGAGCAGGGCGAGGGCAGAGAGAGCAGAGAGGGCAGTGAGGGCAGAGAGGGCAGTATGGGCAGGCAGCTGCCCACTCACAGTCAAACTGCTGGGAGCTGGGGTGGCTGGGAAGGAAGGAACAGCGTGGATGGCTGTGGTATGGCTCTGTGTGTGTTTGTGTATAGAATGGGAATATTTAGAAAACAGGAGAGAACTGCAGCACATCTGCCTCACAGCTCAGTCTGTCCTGCAGGTGCAGTGGGGACAGTGACTTACCTGCGCTCTGCAGGGAGGCACCGCTCAAGGGCAGGATGACAACAGCACTTCGCTGTAGCCAGACCTGAGGTTCCAGCAGCAGCTCCCCTTGACCTCCCACAGCAGCTCTGAGCTGGCACATCCCCAGCTCCTTCATGTTCTGCCATCACAGCTCTACAGCGAGGGCAGCTTTTCTGATAGGACTTTATATCCCAAATCTCCTCCTGACAGCTGACACCAGCCAGGTTTCCCAATCTTAAATTTGCAGTGAGCTCCACAAATTGTTTGAGTGCCAGTGTTGTGTATATAGATCTATACTTGAACTGTGTCTTTGTGTTGCTCCATTTCATTAAACAAGCTGAACAATTCAGCAGCTGGTTTTATGCCTCCAGGCACTTGGGTCGTCTCTGATTTTTAGTTGTCTCAGAGTTCACGTCTGCAATGAATGGCTTTTCTGGACAATGAGATAAAGTAAATGATAAAATCTTCCCAATGAAGTGGCTCCCACCAGCACAGAGTAGGGAACAGGCAGGGCTGGGACTCCCCTCACACCACATTTCTCCCTTTGCCAGCATCTGAATCAGGGGAGAGCTGCACCATTCCCAAATCTCCACCCTTAGTTCAGTGTGACAGCAGAAGCCAAGCCACAATTTAGCCCTCCTGAGCATTGCTACAGCCTCCATCCACCTTCCAGCAGTATAACAGAGTCCTTTTCTCCCTTGGCTGCACAGCAGCAGCGTTTGCTTCCCCCACACCCCAGCGAGGAAGGTTTTGCAGCCTTGAAATGAACTGAAAAGATCTCGAGCAGGAGCTCAGCTCAGCAGCTTAGAGCTTGTCACACATCGCATCCCCACCACTTTCAACGGGGTCTGAGACTGTTTTGCAAGTGACTAACGTGGAGCTGCAAAAGATTTAAAGCTTTCTGATAAATGCCATGTCCCCCCCTCACTGCACACAGACACACACACACACACACACATACATATACACACACACACTGCATTATTCTAATGCCCTGCTAAGCTTTCTAACTCCTTCTTACATCACACGACATAATCAGCCATTTGGCCCCGAGTCAGTGTTTCCATGAAGCAGAGTCAGTGTAAAAAGCTTTCAAGGCACCGGGATTGTTTTTGCTTCTGTAATGCTTTAAAAATGCTATATCTTGGGACTGAAGACTATTCAGTGAAAACACGGCATTTCTGGATGCCTTTCAGTTCTTGCATCAGAAATGCTGGCACTGGGAACCAAATTGTTCCCATATTTGAGCTTGGTACCAAAACATCAAGGTTTTGTTTGTGAAGTTTGTAAAAACAAATGACTATAGACTTGAATATATTAATCACGGGGAAACGGAAACAGCTCGAGAGGACTGTCTGGCCCCCTTTGTACTTTACATAAACAGCAGGTCTCTGCTTACCAGTGGTCACATTTTGGGCCAGATGAAAACAATTAGGATGGTTCACATGTGTGTTCAAGACTCAAGGCAGTATCAGGGCATGGCTGTGTTCCGACCAGCCCAGCACTGAAATGCCAGAACCCATGGGTGTCAGAATTCAGGGAGGTTTAGATTAGATATTAGGAAAGAATTCCTCACAGAAAGGGCTGTCAAGCATTGGAGCAAGCTGCCCAAGGAAGCTGTGAAGTCACCATCCCTAGAAGTGTTAAAAAGACATGGACATGGCACTTGAGGACTTGCTTTAGTGGTGACCATAGAGGTGATGCTGGGTTGATGTCTGCACTTCATGACCTTAGAGGTCTTTACCAGCCTTAATGATTCTATGAATCCCTTTAGGGGTCTTCTGAGGATCCCTTTAGGGATCCCCTTCCAGCTGCTCCACAGGAATGTACTCCAGCTTCTTAGCAGACGTGTCCCAGTACCCTCTCCTTGTCCCTGGTGACACTTAGGTGCCATCAAATGTGGCATGGGGACAGGGGTGACACACTATCCGTGTCATTTGACCGCTGATAAACGTATTTCTCATCTCTGCTTATTACACGTTATTACTCACCACTGCCCGGATTTATTTTGCCTTCCAAGGGGAGGAGTGGTGGAAACACAGTCAGACCAGCAGCAAGGACAGCAACACACAGGCATTTTGGAGTATTTATGTCCATTCTTAGCCATCCCCTTCCTTTTTCTGTTTTTAGAAGCCAGAGTGCAGTTTCTGCACTGGTTGCAAAGATTACGTGACACCAGTTGTAGCCGCTGACAGGTTTAAATGTCATCTGAGAAAAGCAGTGGTGAGGAAGGCTGTGGTTTGAATTCTAACAGGGAGCAGGAGCTGGTTGGATATTGCTGGTTTGGGAGGTGCTTAGGGAAGGACCAGAAGGTCTCTCTGCTCTGAAATGATGCATGTAGACAGCAGGGACAATGCTTTCAGGAAAAATGGTGGGTTTGTAATACAAATCTTTACAAACAGGTCTGCTGTCCTATGGAAAATAGTAATTTTTTTTCCTAACAAAAAATGCTTCCTTTTTCCTCATGGGGAGAGGTCCCAAGCTCAGCCTCATCCCCAGTGAGGCACCATGACCAGGAACATCTTGATTCCCATTTGAAAGGGCATCACATGGTGACACAGGACGTGTATCTTGGCCCACAGAACTATCCAGAAAGAAAATTTCCCAATCAGAACTTCGAGCTGTGAATTAAAAATTATGCCCTCAGATCTTCAAGTTTCAACTTTTCAATTAAAAAAATCTACATTCTTTGAGGTGTTTGTTTGTTTGTTTGTTTGTTTTGTTGGTTTGTTTGTTTAGGTCCAGTAGAAAAGACAGTTAATAACTTCCCTTTCTCCTTGGGCTAGAGGTGAGCCACGTGTTTTCTCTAAAAACCAAATAATAGTTCCTGAGTTTATCTCAAAAAAAACCTCTAAATTTTTTTGGTGGTTATTATTAAACGACAAGTTTTATCTGCTCTTACCATCTCAGTACTAAGGGGGAAGTTGAAGAGTTTTCTAAGAACTTCTTAAACTGCCAGTGAAAACCAACATTAGAGATAAACCACGGTATCTGAAAATCAGAAAATAGCTTCTCTCCAGCTGTGTTATCAAGCAGCAGCACAGCCCTGTGAAGTGCATTTATTGTGCAGCAACTGAAGAAAAAAAATTGGGGAAAACACTGGGAAGCACGAGGTGTATTTTTGGGCACTCATTGATGTGCACAGCTTTCATCTGAAAAAGGAAAAAAAGCCCTTAATCCCTCAGATATATCAGGATCTCTCCAGATTATCAGAATCTAAAATTGGAAGAGATTGAAATGTTGTATTTTTTTATTTTAAAGAAACATCTACCAGAGTCTGCAGAAAAGCACTTGGCTGCTTCCAGGGGACGAGCAAGGACCAGCTGTGGTCCCTCTGCTCCAGGCAGGTCAGCTCCGTGGCCATCGTGTGCAGCACAGCAACCCTGATAATGCTTCCCCTGAAAATGTCCACATATATAGAATCACAGAATCATTTAGGCTGGGTAATACCTAGAAGAACATCAAGGGACCTTAAAGACCATCTTGTTTCAACCCCTTGCCACAGGCAGGGACACCTTCCAACAGATCACGTTGCTCCAGGCCTCATCCAATCTGGCCTTGGACACTTCCAGGGATGGGGCAGCCACAGCTTCTCTGGGCAGCCTGTGCCAGGGCCTCACCACCCTCCTCCTGAGCTACTGAACACAACCTTGGGAAGGATAAATACTGGCCCCAATTCAGCTGTGATCAGGCACAGGGTATGTGTGGAGACAAAAAAGCCACAGGATCTCATGGACCTGGAGAAGCAGTTTCCAGTCCCAGCAGCCCAGAGAAAGACAAAAGGTTCAAGCAGCAGATTTAGGAGCAGCCTGAGCCCAGGGATACCCTGCATTTTGGAGGGAGGCTGAACTCAAGCGCTGAAGGAACACCAACCTCATCACGAGTGGTGCAGGGCAGGCATTGCTCTGAGCCATCCTTTCTCCTCCAGCAAGGGCAAACACAGCCAGATTCCAGTGGGGAGTTAAAGAAGGCTCAGTCTGAAGGCACAGCAAGATG
The DNA here is from genome assembly GCA_013397055.1 of Pachycephala philippinensis. Classification (NCBI taxonomy): domain Eukaryota; kingdom Metazoa; phylum Chordata; class Aves; order Passeriformes; genus Pachycephala; species Pachycephala philippinensis. Next base: position 1,766,054 of record VWZT01003312.1, on the reverse strand, counting down.
CCACATGTGTTATCTTCACAGAATCACAGACTCATCAAGGTTGGAAGAGACCTTCAAGATCGTCGAGTCCAACCATCAACCCAAACCACCACAATCACCCCTAAACCATGTCCCCCAAGGGCCACATCCTGAGGCCTCTTGAACACTTCCAGAGACAGTGACTCCACCTCCTCCCTGGGCAACTTATTTCAGTGTTTCACCACCTTTTTAGTGAAAAAATGGTTCTAATACTTAATCTGAACTACCTTCTCTGACATTTTTTTTCCCTAATCCCCAGCCCAAGGTTTAGCCTAAGGGTAGAAGATGTAGGCAAGGACCATGGCAAGGGCTTTTTGGAAAACACTGGTGTGTATTTATTTCAGTGTAGTTAGTTTGGAGCTACAGTAGGATGAATGGGTCTAAGACCTAGTTTAGATGTTAAAGGAAATGTATCTGACACTGACTTCAATAGACTAATTCCAGATTTATATTACACTGAGCCTAGAGCCAGTGAATACACAGCACAGTGATAATTATAGAGACCAATATAGAAAAACAAATCACCATATTAAGAGAAACAAATAGATTCTGGAAAAGTGCCATGTTTTTAAACTGGGCCGCAGTGACTCGGGCTGGTCGGTGCCTATTAGATCATCCTCATGTCCAGGCATTTGGTTCCTATATCTTAATCATGTTGAGAAGCTCAGGCAGAAGAAAGAAAAAAGCAATTATCTTTCCCTTAAGAGAATGGTGTGTTTAAATAATAATAATAATGATGAAAGAACACTTGGCCAAATAAAAACCACAGCAAAATCAAGGGAAAGGCAGATTCGATCCGACAGGACTTTCTCAGCCTTCCAGAGAGCATTTCCTCCTGCCCTGCAAACCCCCCTCCCCCAGTCCACACAAAGCAAGAAGTTAAAGGTAAACATCTGTTTCTGCTTGCTAACCTTTCTTTCTTTCCTTAGGAGGCTCTTACTGCTGACAAGGGCACTGCACATATTTCACTCCGAAAGATCAAGCGAGGATAAAGGGAGCGGTTTCCTGCTCCGAAAAGCCGCCCGTGCCAGCACGGTCATGCTGCTTAAGCACGGCCCTTCGTCATCGCCAGCATGAATGAAGAGCCAAGGCAGCCCTGGGACACAGAGAGACATCTCTTATAAATCAGAACAGCGAGCTGACCCCTGGCTCTGACATTGCCAAGCCACCATTTTTGACCTGTTTGTCATCACTCGGTCCTCTGGGCACAGTCTCTGTGAGCCATGGCGTGGAGAAGGGGTGGGAGCAGCAGGAATTCCCCTGGGAAACGGTTCTTGCCCTGCACGCAGCAGCACATCAGCTCCCCATCCCAGCCACATCCCTCCTGCCCGCTGCAGCCCCTCTCCTGGGGCTCCAGTGCTTCCCTCTGAGCTGCTCCCCAGGCCTGCATCACCCTGTTATGCAATGCCAAGTGACATTTTATTTAGGCTGTTTCAGAGGAGCGGGAAGAAAAGACGCAACGCAATGCTTTCCAAATGCCCTCAAGCCCTGCTCTTTCCATCCCTATTTTTCATCTCCAGCAGTGGAGCACAGTAAGAGCCCCTCTCTGTGCCTGGGCAGACCCCGAGCCCGCAGCCCATGGCCCTGTTTCCCAAGCTGGGGCGCCTGCCCGCCGGCTCCAGCTGACCCGGCACACCCCTCGCCCTCTGAAACGTGGGAGAGATGAGATCATCCAGAGCAGCTCTAAGACAAACATCCTGACAGCCCTTGCTAACATTTTCCACAGGTTTCTCAGGCTCCATTAGCTCTTGCTAGATCCTATCGGGCAGCAGTCGCCATAATTAATGGCTTGTGTACTTTTGCACACACGGGTTCTTGTAATCCCCCTGCTCCTTTCTAAACAGAGTCAAAATCACCATCCCAAGGCAGTGAACATGGTCAGTCAATCCATAGCCTGGCAATCACTTAGAACCTGTTTGTTTGACAAATTTCCCTCTGTTCTTCCCACCTATATGTATTACTTGAAAAAAACCCATGGCCACCTCCTTTGTAAGGGGTGAGGCATAAACAGAAGGGCATAAACCAAAGGAGTAGCTCAACTAAAAACCTTCATCTCAATAATTTGCCCACAAGGCTTGGGGACTGAGGAAAATAGACCCAAACTTTCTTGTCTGGATCTAAGCCTTACCTAGAGCCGTGATGAGAGAGAAGTGATGGAAGCAAGAGGAGAGGGGCTGCCCTACAGAGGCAGTGCTGAAAGAGAAAAACGCAAGCTGTAAGTGAGTCTTTCCATTCTCCCAGGTGAGGAGCAGAACCTCATCCTGCCCTGCAGCAGCTTGCAAACATGCCCCTGGTGCTAATAAAATGGTTATCCTGGGGGGGTGTTAATGGGCACATCAGCAGCACCTACAGAGTCGTCATTGCTGGCGCTGCGGTTCAGGCAGAATTGCTGATATTTACAGTGGAGTACCATGGTGGTTTAAGCAGTATTTGGGTTTAGGAGCCATTACATTATTGTGAAATATGCACACTGTTGGTGGATGCTTAAAGCGCCGCTACGCTGTGGCATAAACTCAGTATTAATTTTGGCTCCGCAGAGGAAATTGAAAATGGTGCCCTTGAAATCATTATGCTGAGCAAAATTCAGCAACAGGGGAAAAGACAGCCTGGAGGGAAATAAGAGAAAATTTACTTCAGGCAGCCAAAAAGACCCCGTGGGACCCACTCAGTCCAGGCTCAGGGATGTGGAGGATGTTGAGGGCAGCCTGGTAGGATGTGGGGGCTCCAGCATCAGAGCCCCACACCATGGCTGTGCCTTCCTTAGCCCCAGCTGGCAGAAACCCTGAGAGCCCCTGGGGATGATGTTCCGCCTGTGAAGTGTCATTTGCTCTAATTTTAGCCCTGTTTATGTAACTGCTGTGTGATGGGAAGGTGCCATAT
>VWZT01003312.1:1749414-1763015 GCA_013397055.1 Pachycephala philippinensis | reverse complement strand
GTATCCTGACAGGCAGCAGATTATATAAATACATTTATATATATATTTAAAATCAGTGATATCTATAATATATATAAAAATATAGAAACCCACTTCATCTGCCACCCCAAAACATCCCTCCTGCTGATTCCACATGTCCTGACCTCTCTGGAAAGAGCTTTGCAGAACCCAAATGACCAGCCCTGGTCTGTGGGCACAAGGGATTCAAAGTCTGTTNCTGGCAGAAACCCTGAGAGCCCCTGGGGATGATGTTCCGCCTGTGAAGTGTCATTTGCTCTAATTTTAGCCCTGTTTATGTAACTGCTGTGTGATGGGAAGGTGCCATATTCCTGGAGGGGCTGTGCTGAGGACAAAGGCTGTACCCACACCCCTAGAGCAGGACCTGTGTCTGCCAGGGCCTTCTGCCCCACGCACTGGATGCAGGCAGTACCTGAAAGGATGCTACCTGAGCCTTACAGGCTGTATCCTGACAGGCAGCAGATTNTAAGTGGGGTTTATTGAACTGAGATAAATTCTTGGAACTCATCCACGTAGAAAGGAAATGCTCAGAATTCATCTGAGAGTTGACTCAGACCTGCCCTTTCAACCTCATATCCTGACATTACAACCTGTCTATAAAAAAAAAAAAAAAAAAAAAAAAAGAAAAAAAAATTCTCTACTGGGGCTTCAACGTATAGCAGAACTGAACCCAGAGAAAGAGGAAACAGAAAACTACAACCCTTGAATAGCTCCATGGGAACCACTGCTGGTGTGTGCTCTCCTCCTTCTCTGGCTTAGGAGAGCAAAACCCTGCAGCTGGAGCTGAGGCCAGGACCCGGCTCTACCTGGCCCCCATGGGACCACACGTCACAGGCATGAGTTGGGAGCTGACAGGGGAAGCAGCTGTTCCCACTCCCCCAAAGCCTGTGCTGAGCTGCAGGGATGGCTCCTGCACGGCAGCATCCCTGGTACCCACAGCTCATCCCCCACGGCTGTTGGGGTGCAGACCGTGGAGCGATGCCAGCTGGGACAGGGGCTCCCACACCTCGGGGGGCAGGTCCCCACCAGCTTTGGGAGGAAAGCTGTGAGCAATCTGTGGATTTTCTTGGTCTCTCCCAGGATTTGCAGGAGCGGAGGTCTGGCTTGGTATGGCTCAGATTAGTTTTCATATATATATATAAAATTCTGCTGGCAACACAGCTGCCCTTTATTTAATGCAGATTGTGTGCGCTCCCGGAGTAGAGAAACCATTACCTCACCGACTGGATACGATTTCTCAGCTCCCTGCCTTCAATAAAAATTCTAACACCTGCAAACTTTTTAAACAAATTATGTATATTAGAGCAGAACCCCTTCCCCCCTCCACGTTCTCCTGAACTTGCAGCCGTGTGTCTTGAAACCAAATCCTCTCCAAGACATCTGGTCTGCGCTGGTGTGGTTATTACAAGCTCCCCTGTGGTGCTGGTGGCACAGAGCCCACGGACCTGCTCCACAAAGGCCACTGTGTAGCCAGGGCTCCCTCTGCCATGCTGGGAATCCAATGGATCACTTTCAAGAGTGCCTTAAAAAAAATGTAAAAATACAAAAATTTCTGTTTGTAAATGCAAAATGAAAGGATGGACAGCAAAGGGTGAATCCTCAGCTTGCTCCTGCAGGTGTGGATACTGATGTTAGAGGCTGAAACACCTCACAGAAGCTTTTATCATAGATCTGTGCACAGGGATACCAGGAAAAGTATCCTGGTCTGGGCTGCAGAGACCAATGAGTAGGGGAGAACAGAGGTCTCCAGCTTATATTCCTGGGTACAATCCTCTGAAAAGCTGCTTTGCCTCCTCACCGCAGCAATAAAAGGTGTATATTTGAGCTCTTGAACAGCTGCTAACTAGGAGCCAGGCACATTTCCACCAGACCCAGCACCCAGAAATGCTTAATTCAGGTGTGTGCAAATAGATTTGCTAGAGCACGGCCCAAGAAAAGGCTCATTCATCTAAAGAAATCCAAACTTGGTTTCTTTTCCCCCAGATCTTCGGAGCATAATTCCCTTCCCAACAATAACCTGAAAGATTGAGAAAAGAGCTGCAAACCCCCATGCCTCCCCACATCCTTGTGCAGCAGGAAAGCCCACGTGGAAGCCTCATGAGCAACCTTTGTTCTGGTGACATTTCCAGCCCAGTCACTAGGTCAGAGAGAGCATGGACAAGTTTAATTAAACATCCAGACTGTCTGGTGTTGCTTTATTATCACCTGAGCCTTCCCACTGCTTCTCGAGCGAGACCTGAGGCACAGAATCCTGACAACGAATTAACAAGTTTATTTTGGTTGATTGACCCAGACTTTGGAGCCATAGGAGAAAGAACAAGAGCGTGAAGTTCAGCAGAGCTCAGTGCCAAGTATCACTCCTCGGTGACAGCCCAGAGCTCAGCAGGAGCAGTTTGACTTTCCCCACCCAACGTCCTGTCACCGGCAGCCTCTGCAAACCATGCAAATGCTGCAATTAGTATCAGAGATAAACCAGATCCATTAGTAGATGGAAGGGGAACTCAATCTGTTTTACAAATGGAAATGAAGTAGCAGCCTCAATTATAGGATTTTTAAAAACATGCAATTTAGCAAAATGTTGATTTCCTTTTCGTTTACTTCGTTCTTTGTCTTTCAGATACTTCAGCTCAAGTAGCAGGCAGTATATTAACCGACCAGCTTTTGGCAATGTATTTAATAATCAAGCTCAAATAAGTGCTCTTAGGAAATAATTTTATTTACAGTTCAGCTGGGGAAGAATATTAAAGCTTGAGGATTTGGCTAAAATTATTATCCTGCAGTAACATATTTTGAAGGCACTTGGGCCGTGCATGACTAGTACTGGTGAGTCAGAGCACAGCATTTGACCTTTCCGAAAATTCATCGTCTACTTGGGACACAGGGCAAGATTTGTCCTCCAGCTTCCCCCAGCCAGGGTGGGCAGTCACCACCACAACAGCTTTAGCACCTTCCTCACCCCTGCTGCACCCTGAGCCCAGCAGGGAAGTTCTGGGGTTCCTGGCAAGTGGCTGAATCACTCCTCATCCACCAGATTCCCTCCTCCATACAGTTGCTTTATGCACAGATATATTTCACCACATATTCTGCAGCAAGGCTGGAGTTTGGGAACACTACATCAAGATATTTCAGCATGTATATGCCTGTATAACAACTTTGTTTTTTAATTGGTCCAGCCCACGTTACTGTTTAAATAATTGAAGGTGCTCAGCATTAAACATATTTTGCCATGCTTTCCCCATGGCACCTTTCCCACTCCAAACTGTTTGGAAGCGTAACAGAGACTAAGCATTAACTAATTAAATTTCTCAAAACAAAGGTTAATTAGTGTGTTTATTTTGGATTATGTATGTATTGAATTATTAAACACTATATGGTACCATAAAAAAAAAAAAAGGAAGAAAGAAAGATAGGAAAAGGGCAGGCTGAAAGGAGGAAACATTCCTAAGCCCAAGGAACAGCTTCTCTGGCTGCTGTGCAGCTCCATTAACCATTTGTTCTCAACTCCATCATGTGCTTAAAAAAAACATGGTCTTTCTTTAAGGCGAAAAGCAAAAGCCCTCCTAATCCAGAAGGAAGGTCCAGCAGCCCTGAACTGTGACTATGGCAGATTCATGTTATTTTAGGACAATGCAGAGTGGAGCTGCAGAGAGCCCACATTTGGCTCAGGATAACGTTGTGCTGGACACCTCATCTGACACACACGCTCCTCCCACAGCCCTGCCTGCTGTGCCTGACACAGCAGCCACCCAGGACCAGAGCTCCCTCCCAGGGCCCCTTGGACACCAGCATTTCTCCTCCCCCTCCAATCCACCCCCTTTCCATTTTGGTCCCAAGGTGGAAAGTTTGCAGCATGCAGCCCATCTTCCAAATACTGAATTATACAATTATCTGTCTGCAGGCCAAGGTGATGACTGGAGTCCAAGAGCCAGACCACACTAAAAGAAACAAGCTGGTGAAGATTCACCCAGATTCCAGTTTTCACCCATATGCCGGCACTACAGCTGTAGCATCAATCCCAAAGGATATATGGGAAAACCACTGGCAGCACACGAGAGTAGGAAGATTCAGATACCCATCACATTGTAGTTACCTGGCAGTGTGCAAATACACCTACCTGCCCTAAGAGGAGGGCACATGGGGCACTGTTTCCAAAGCACAAAGGAATCTAAAAAGCTTGCTTGCCTTCTCAAGATTATTATGTAAAGCAACACTTCATATGTGCCTGGCCTACAGCAACAGGAACGGTGTCAGGTTTATCTACGTGAGCATTTCCAGCATGCCTATCGTGGTGGGTTTGTGATTCATTCTGTCTGAAGAGTCTTATGACAGCTGATATGAGAACCCTTCTTCATCACCAGAATAAGGCTCTGCACTTCAGCTTTCAACTCATTTTCTGTACAAACAGGAGTCCTGAGTCAGTTACAAAATTAATTCCTTCTTTCAAAGCATCCTCCATTGCTGCAGTGAGCAATAACCTGCGTTGTAGCCCAAACAGCACACAAAAAGTGGACTCACAAGCACCTCTCAGAGGAGAGATGATCCCTGACTTGTGCTCATCCAGAAGCCAGCAAACACCTATGAAAGCGTCTTCCCTGTTGCCCCATGTAAATATAAAAAAAAGCCCAATATAATGTTGGAGATGCAGCTTCCCAGGACTCTCTGTCAGATGAACTCTGCAGGAACTCGGGGCTGAGAAGGACAGTTCATTGAGGATGGGTGTCAGAAGCAAAAATGGGTCAGTTCCTGCTTTATCACTTTGTGATTGCTGGAGCACTATCAGGAGGTGCAATCAGAGCTGCAGCTGACACCTTCAGAGGAGCTGTAAGTGGCTTCAGCTGCTTGTTCTCACCCTGATGTCCTATTCCTATCCTTCGAGGTCAGAATTCCTCCTCAGTCCTGAATCTCTGCTAGATTGCCAGTTATTTGTCACCAGACTTTTTTTCAGATTCATTACCTGATCAGGGGGCCAAAGTGGATAAACTCATTTTACAGCCATTGCTTATGAAGGAGTGCAAATAAAATTGTCTCTCTGAGGGTTTTTCACCCTCTGCTTAATATTTTTCAAATGCATTTTTATCAAGGAAATACTCTTTCTGCAGATCTAGGAAGGCAAACCTAATTAAAGTCACTTTATTGAGGGACCTGATACCAACGCTTGCTTTAAAGGCAAAACTCCTTTCTTTTTAAATTCAAATATTTTCGTTCTGCTGTAGAAGCAAAAACATATCTTTGAATGACACATATCTCAGAAATCTGCTTTCATTCCCCTTTCCTCCTTCCCTGATGATCTTAGGTTTCAGATTCACACCCTTTGGGAAAATTGCCTGGGAAACTTTTCTGATGATACGCTGAAGGTCATCTACAGTAAATGTGGTACAAAGTGAACCCAGATCTCAGGCTCTGCAAATGTTCATTATGTAAATTGCAGGAGCTGTGAAGATGGAAATGAGGCGTACAGATGCTGTTATGCACGAAAAAGCAGAGGGGAAACTTCAGACTTCCCTTCACTACAGAGGCGGTTGCTGTCTGCAGGCACTCTCCTTCCTCCCCGTGGTATTTCCAGCATGAAAAGGCCTCAGATTCTCTATGGCTGTCAGTTCAGAAATGACTGGCTCTGTGCTCCTCCATGTAGGTCAAGGACTGGGATAGATCTTTAAATTCACCACACATCTGGGGAGAATCACGGGCCAAATGCAGCTGCAACCTGGATGGGAGGAAACGGGGAGGGCGCCTGTGCAGGGCATTGGTGAATTCCCACCCACAACCCGCATTTCTGGGATTAGTCTTGTCAACTGCCTCAGCCAGGGCTAGTCCCGAGGAGGAGTGTATCTGTGTTGTGAATTGCAGTGCAGAGATGATCAAGTGGAGGAGATAAAGATTCAGCCCTTGATTTCGTGCATCCTTGGGCACATTACTCGGAGGCCAGATTTTGAAAGATGTTAGACATCAAAGGATGAAGAAAGATAACCAGCTTCATTTTCAGCCCTGTTCCTGGGCATGTGTTTCCTGAACATTTCAACAGGAAATAAGCATCTTTGTGCTTTTAAAAAAATAATTCTAAATGCCTTTGGGTAGGTGGTTTCATCATGAGGAGCCAACATACATTTAAATGGCAGATCTTAAATTGCACATTGTTTCAGTTTCCTACCAGAAGAGTGTAAATCCCCCTTTCTTTGATTTCTCCCAGGTTTTGCTCAAGTTTGAAGCACAATTCCCCTCTAAACAATAAATACCATTAAAGACACTCCAGGCCTGATTTCAAGCAGCGATGAGTGTTCAGCCAGTAACGGGAGCTACTGGTGTTCAGCTCTGTTGAAACTCAGCTGCTGCATCTCATGTTCAGTTCCTCAAAAATTAAGAAATCAAAACCTCGAGGCTGTTTTTGGTAACTTTGTCCTAAAAGCTCACGAGGGAAGCTGGGATACAGACCTACTGATGATGAGGTGGAAGGACAGTGCCCAGCCAGCTGCTCTCCTGTCGAGGGACTGGCACTACCCAGGGCACATGGAGTAGGAGAGAAGGACTGAGCCTACCCCCACCAACCTCACCATAGATCTGCTCTGACCTGCAGCAAAAAAAGCAAGAAAAAAAGGAGAGGAGAAGTAAGACAACACTGGAAGGGAAATTCCAGCTCCCTGACCTTGGGACAACCTCGCCCTGCATGTTAACAGAGCAACAAAAGGGGAAAAATGATGAAACTGCCTCAAAATGGAAAAAAAAAAAAAAATCCAACAGAAAAAAAAGATTTGTTGAGTCATCCAACAGTGTTCGAATCAAGATATTTTCTTAGCAACTGTGCTAAAAGAGTAAATGTAACACATTCTGGTTTGGCTTTTCCTTCAGCAGCAAGATTGATTTGCATTCACACATGGGGATCTGATTTACAACAAGGTTCTCCAGCCCCTTCCTTTCTTTCATTGTTTCCATCATGTATCTTGGATAGAAAACCTGCTTTGGTGAAAAAATCCACACCAGACAACCCTGGGGCAGACCATGCCCCACTGTGCACATCTGTGCTTGGAGAGGTTTTTGTCTGAAAGTCCATTTTGAGAAGCAGGAAGGTTTTGTCCTTGACCCCGTGCTGGGGAGCCTCACTCCCCAAGAGGAGGAACTTGTCCTCCACCAGCCCCAGGTTTCGCAATGCACTTAGGAAACATCTTGCACTGGCCTTGATTTATGCAGAGATGTTGGCTAATCTCTTTTATGTAATCACCGATAGCTGTTCCTAAAGGCTAAGTCCCCAAAATGGAAGGAATGAATTAAAGGAGACAGATGTGGTTTGGCCGGCTCCGTGTTCCGATTACAGCCTCAGAAATGACCTCGTTAGTTCATGCTGATTTAAGCAGGGGTTCAACCACACCGCACACCCACCCCAGCAGCAACATTCAGGCTTTCTGCTCTGCAGCCCAGTTTCACAGTCTGATCCCACTCACACCAAAGCCACTGGAATCCCTCCAGGTTTATTCTGCTGAAATGCGATCAAAGTCTGGTCAAAAGTCGCCTGAGTTTTTGTTTACCCCAGATCCCCTTGCTTGGCACCGCTGCAGGCTTTGGGAGCTAAAGGAATGCCGTTCCCCCACAGAGCTGGCTGCCTGTGGTCACCCAGAAAGACTCGGGGAAGGCAAAAGCCCTGAAGTTCCTTCTGCCCCATCTCCAGGTCGAGAATCAAGCTGAGCTCCGTGACCCACTTGGCCCTCGTGGCTGCACGTTGCCCATGTCTGCATGCACAACGGGATCTCGAAGGAATGATACTCGCAGCACGTCTGAGATGCACAGACCTGTCCATCAAACAGGCACTCGGGGGTGGGCAGGGTGTGAACAAGCCTGGTGAGAGACTCAAAATCCTGGGAGAGAAGAAGATGCAGTGTCTGCTCAGCCATCCCCCCTTCCCCACTTAGAAGAAAAGATGCCTCTTGTTTTAGGGACGGAGCCCCTGCCTGGCTCATGCACACTGGTGGGAGACCCTCCTCTTTAATTTTTCCCCACGGAAAAATACAGCCCAGCAGGGCTGCATTTAGATTCCCTTCCTTCACCAAGGCTGCCCTGCCGTGACCGACTTCAGGGGTAGCTGGAGCAGTCCCACAAGCCTTAGAGAATTATTTCCCAGTTTATGTAAACTGAGCACCAGCTCAGTAAAAACAGGAAAGATTTATGCTTGGCAAACATTTCCGAGGAGCCAATATTTCCCCGTTACTTACTCGTGGCTTGTGAATACAAACCTCACACAGCTGGTACCTCCACTAATGATCCCATTACAATATGTATTGAGCTGATACTCTCTGATATCTCATTGAGGTATTCATCCATGTCAGAAAGGATTTGTCCATAAAAACATCTCCTCTCATACCATCATAGGATGCTGCATTCATTCCTCCTTCCTCTGTCATCTGATGCTGCCTAATCCCACTCACTGACATCAATCACAGGGGGAAAATAAGACAATTAACTGGCAATTAATTAAATTATAAACTGTAAGGAAGAGCAGAATATTTGTAAACCTTAATAGCCTTATTAACATGCACATTACGAGCCAGTTGCACAATCCTACTGCTAAGGGTATCTGTGCACATTTGTGACATCACACAGACTTTAATCAAGGGGTTCACCTCAGAGGGCTGTGCGGTGGGGTGAGGAACCTGCCTGGCCAGCCCAGAGCTGGGATGGTACAGGTGCTTCACACCCCCCCTCCTGCAGAAAGCTGGAGTAAGGATCAACAGAGCACAGGGGCAGCTGCAGCATCCCGCCAGCTGGGGCTCCTGTGCCTTCGGGCCACAAGGGTGTGAGGACAGCAATTCCTCCTGTGCTTTCTGCACAAAACAGGCATCTCAAGGGGTGTGGAGGCAGCTCTGCCAGCCCCTGGCTCTTTGGATGAGTGCACTGACCTGTAACAATTCAGAGGTGACAGCCACCCGGCCCAGGGCTCTCTGGGATGGACCAGGCACCGGACCATCAGGACTGGTTAGCCTCATCCTGGAGGGATGCTGGCTTTTCTGATGCAAAGATACGTGTTGGGACAGGGCCTGAAAACCCACCAGTGACAGTGACAATGGATTGTTGTTACAAAACACATACACAATATGGCTTTGGTTAAAGCTGCTTCCTGTAGGACTAAAGGAAAATAAGCAGGAAGAAAACAAGGGCAGGTCAGGCACCTTCTGCAAAGTCACAGCAGCTCTTGCAAGGAGGTGGCAGAAGCTCCATCGCCGGGGAACTGGGCTCAAAGCTCAATGCATCCCGTAACAGGGCCTGACCTCTGTTTAAATGCCACAAGACAGGAGGAAAAATCCAATTTAATGCAACCCGTGAGTGAGAGCATGAAGCCACAGCCAGCCCCAGATGAGGTACCAGGACCGAAGGCATTGCAGTGGTCATGTTGGCACATCATCACTGTATGGTCCCCAGGTCCCCAGGGAATAACCTTCACACAACACTTCAGGGTTCTCTCACGTTTTTCATACTATTTCTATACTGGTTTTGTCTTGGAAAGGTGACCAAATCAGTCCATCCAACATACATCAAACCCTTGACATTTTCCTAGCCTATTTGTTCCGAAAGAAGTACCACGTGAAGCAGAAGAGTGACCTACTATAGCAGGGAAATTAGAGTGTAGAAGATGGATGGAGCTGTAAATCAGGTTTGCCTCCAAGAGCAGGTATAGCCCAGCGAGGTCCTGCCATCTGCCCTCTCTCCAAATCAGCCACATCCCAAATCTCAGCTGTGTTAACTCTGGTTCCAGTCCAGTGTTATTTCTGTAACACGTGAACTGGGATGACATGCACCCAACCCGTTCATTTATTTGTGGAGTGTGGACTGCTGACTGATGGCCAAGTGCTAATAAAAGCAGCACTCTCCCTCCTGTGCCATTCCGTGCTGGATGCCGGCGCTGGGCTGGACCTCCGGGCACACGGCGGGCGCTGGCCGGGAGCAGCCGGGGGTCGTCAGGGAGCAGCACACGCTGGATCTGCAATGCCACATTGTTTTCTCTCCCAGTTTGGCTCTATATTTAGCCAGGGGTTCTGTCCTCAGCCTGTGTTTTCTGGTGAGGCTGGTGGCTAACGCTGCTCTGCTGTCGGAACGCCTGTCTCCCTTGTCAGCGCGCGGCTGTTTTGGGGATGCATGAGGCAGTCAGATGTGACAGAAGCTGAGAGGTTTCTTTCACAGCTAGGAAGGGAGAGGAGGGAGCCAAGCACTTCCATACCCACCCTAGGAGCTCCTGTCCCCAGGGAGGGCTGGAATGCGATGCCGGCTGGCGCTGGGAACACCCACGTTCAGCTAACCTGACTGCAGTGCTCGCTGCAGGATAATTGGCTCTGAGGAGGCGTTACAGCAAGAAAAAAAAAATTAATCAAACAAGGTGGGACATCAGACATTTTAAAAATAACCCAGGGTGAAGCTCCAAGAGGCTGCGATGACCAGGGGCCAGACCCGGATTCCCTGAGCCCAGCTCGTGTCCGGGGTATTGCTGACCTCGGCGGAGTGTGCTGGGCTGGCACCGAGGCCAGTGAGATCAGGATCTGGCCCAAATCGCTTGGCCTCCCGCTGCACCCCGTGTTGTAACTATCCGGGATGTTGACACATTCAACTTGCCACTCGTTTGTGGGACTAATTACACATTCGCATTTGTCTTCGCTCGCTCGGCTCCTAGCAACTGCAGTCACAGTCCTAATTAAAATAATAGACTGAGATTGGTAACATTACTGATTTAACAGGAAATTAGAAGAGTTACGTTCGCAGAGTTTAGGTAATTGACACCAACAGCGCTTTCGTTGTAACGCGTGTTCTGTGATTGATTTCGTTCCCCAGTCAGACCTAAAAGCAGCCTGGGAGCACATCCCGCCATCAGATTACAGTGAAGGGGAATTAAATGGCTATTACACCACTGCCTGCTCTAGAGCTGGCAGCTGAGGGCTCGGGCACGGCTTCGAGCTTCCAAACCAAACATTAGCCCTAAAATTATAAGCCTAATGTAAAACAAAACCTGTTCAGCACAACATGATCAGTTCTCCTTTAAAGAGCATCCCTGCATGGTGCCCGTCTGACCGCTCCTGCCCGGGAGGGGGCTGCAGGTGGCACAGGAGCAGCTCCTGCATCCTGGGATGCCTCAAAAACCAACTCCCTGGAGGCACCACAGGTTCCCATGGACAGACGGAAAGGCCCCGAGCACATCGGTGACCATGGAATACTCTGGGCACACAGAGGTGGAGCTCAGAGCAGCTGGTGATGGGAATGTTCAAGGTGTGTAAGATTTCATGGGCACATTGAAGGGAGAAGGTTTCACTGTGCTAAACCCATCCTGCAGCTCGCTCCACAGGAAATTCTGTGTGTGGATAACATTGCAAGGCAGCAAAATGTGCCTCTTACAGAAAGAGAGTTGGATTTCTGAAATGGCCCTGGTCAGTCTCACAGTGGTGTAAGTCCAGGTGCATCCATATGAGCCTCAGAAAGATGACTCTATGTTTTTCTGATAAGGAAACTTCTGACTCCACAGTCTTAGAATGGTTTGGGTTGGAAGGGACCTTAAAGATCACCTAGTTCCATTAACCCCGCCTTGGGTGGTTCATGTATGTTATTCATTAAATAAATCCTGGCATTTTCCACAAAAGAGGCTCTTATGACAGAGGGATTGCCTCAAAAATGAGGTGGACTCTCTTGGTGACAGTAGTTGCAGCTGGGGCTGGTATCTTGTGTTGCCACCTCTCTCCCCACAGCTGGGGCCCACAAGGGCAGATGGGTTTCTAACCTGACCTCCTGAATGTCACATCTCCTTCACTTCCCTCCAGTTACAAGGCTGAGTTGCCCAGGAAGTTCCCTACGCTGTGTTGTGCCAGGTAGTTTCTGAAGGTCAGTCTTAAAAAATGAGGAGAGCGAGAACGGATAGTTCAGGGGGACCCCAGGGGTGAGGACAGGGGTGCCCAGAGGGTTTTGCACAATGTCACTGCTGTGATGAGGTGTGACACCTCATTAGCTACACCCCCATGGCAGGGCACCTGCAACGCTTTTTGTGGGACTCAAAACCACTCACTGAGTTCAACCAGCAACTTCCCAACACTGACTGACAGCTTTTGTGTACCAAGAAATATCATTTCTATCTGAACATCTCTAGGCTGAGACACTATCTTTGGACACACACATAAGTCTGCTTCTAAAGAAATGCATCACCTGTAAGTTATTGTGAAAACTGTGTATGAAATGCCAAAATTGCATCAAGTTGCAAGAATATTAATTAATAGTCATCTGCTCCTTTGGACTCTTTTCTATTTGCAGACTCAGAAATGTGCTGGGAAGAACAAAGTACACGTGGTCTGGACTTTCTTATCTGATATTAATCCCAGCACAACAGGGCTATAAAATGTTTTCATGAACATATATGTCTTCTGCAGAGAGTTTCATGGGATAATACTGCCGGGAGAGATGCAATGTAGGAAATACCCATCCACGGTTTATAAATCCTATCCATCTCGGCATGTCTCAGGGAGTATTATCAGGGCCCTGGAGAGCTACTGCAAATGCTACCCTTGCAGCTTGCATGGATAATTGTTTATAGAAGTCTTCCTTCCCTTCTGCTGTGCCTGGGAACGATTATATCCAGAAGGCATTTGTTGTGTCCGTCTTGTTTGGCTCCAGCAGCTCCCAGAGGTATCACACACGGGATGCTCCAGTAAAGCCCTTACCTTCCTGTTGGGCATGGACAAGAGGAGTCGGCTACACTGCAGACATCTTTCCTTGTGCTTTATCCAGCTTTCAGGTGGCAAATTACAGTCTGGGCTTTAATCACCCTGTGTGTGCACTGAAATACACCCGGGCATTTGCTTCTGGAGTGTTTCCGTATCCCAGTGTTTAAACCTCTCTGCTATTAGCAGATACTTGACCCCATAATTAAAATTAAATTACATCACCTTCTCTCTGTGTCCCTCATTTTGCACCCCACCAATGGAGCAAATTGCTCCCGGGGCAGGTGATTCCCACTGCCATGAGGGCAGCACCCTGTGTGTAGTCCTGCTCGCCTGGAGTCCGTGGGGAAGCTCTGGGTGATCCGAATGGCCTGAGGAATTCATATCCTATGGGTTTGGCTTGGGGGAGAAGCCTCAGCTCCAGACACCGAGATCCAGCCGTGCCTGACAGAGCCAGGACATGCAGCACCCCGGCTGCCTCACGCTGCCATAAATCGTAATCCTCGTGGCACAGCCAAGTTGGAAACACAAGAGAAAGCTTAAAGTGGCTTGTTGGAACACTGAAGAAGCAGGTGATAGGTTCCGTTTGATCCCAAATGGGAGACAGCGCCGGGACAAGGCCACCGGCCGGGAGAGTGGGAACAAGGCAGGTCCAAGAGAACGGGAACAAGGCAGGCCCAAGAGAGGGGGAACAAGGCAGGCCCAAGAGAGAGGGAACAAGGCAGGCCCAAGAGAACGGGAACAAGGCAGGGCCAAGAGAATGGGAACAAGGCAGGCCCAAGAGAATGGGAACAAGGCAGGCCCAAGAGAGGGGGGAACAAGGCAGGCCCAAGAGAGAGGGAACAAGGCAGGCCCAAGAGAGGGGGGAACAAGGCAGGGCCAAGAGAATGGGAACAAGGCAGGCCCAAGAGA
>VWZT01003312.1:1647212-1748324 GCA_013397055.1 Pachycephala philippinensis | reverse complement strand
CGCGGGAAAGGTCTGAGGGGAGACCCCGGCGTGGGGGGAAGGGTCTGAGGGGAAATGGCGGCAAAGGCGGTGCCCAGCGGAGACCCCCGAGGAGGAATGGCTGGGGGGGAGACCCCCGAGGCGAAGGCCACTGAGGGGAGACCCCAGGGGAAAGCGTTGAGGAGGGGCCGCTGAGGGGAAACCCCTGAGGGGGGGCGGCTGAGGGTCACGGTTCTCATCCATGGGGGTTCATACCCTCCTTTCATGTGGCCCACTCTCAGCCGCCTGTCACAACCTCCTTCCACCCCTCCATTTAAACACCCTCCTCCGCCTCCATCCTTCCCGCAGAATACGCCAGAAAAGCAGGCAGGAGGCCGCTGGTACAGGAGCGGATGGTGGGGCCATGTCAGCCACAGCCCCTTGGACAGCGGCCCTGGGCCAGCCGCAGTCCCCAGCGATCTGAAAAAAGCCGTGAGATACCCTCCTGAGACTGACGGAGGGACCCCAAGGCTGAAGTCTAAACAACATCAATAATTTTTTTCTAAGTACACAGAATCCATATTGAAACTCACGTTGTCTGAGCTGCCCGAGCCCAGAGAGGGAGGGGAGGGCGATAAAAGGCATCATCGGGCTTTGCCTTCCCGTTCCTCTACCAAAGATAGAGAATATTATAAATTTAATAGATCTTCTTCATTATTCATAGCTTGCTTGTGGAAAAAAAAAAATCATAATAGCTTGGTGTGATATGTCAGGCATCTATAATTCATGGCGCTGAGATCACACAGCCACCATACAGTGGGAGTTCACAGAGTGAGATGTTTGTAATTAATCTGTGAAAAGAGAAACAAAGGCAATAAACTAGGAAGGACAATAAATGAGGGACAGATCCTTCCACCCGCACTGACGTGGTATACAAGTGTGAATAATCCTTGGCTAAAACCTGTAAAATTAGCCAGGAAGTGGCTGGGAGATTTACAGTAAATAGTAAATTCATCAATGGCTGATTCATTACAAGTCAGGCAGACTGTGCTGCAGTTGGGGTAAGAAGGTGCTGAAAGCGGCAGGGTGGCCTGTGCTTAAGCTGAGCTGGGTCAAAGCATGAGGAGACGAGAGCTCTTGAGCTGGGTCTCGAGGCTGTGCAGGTGGTGCAGGGCAGCACAAATTCACTGGCAACCAGGGCACTCCCTCCGCCTTCCCTATCCCACAGACTGGGAGACACCGGCTCGGGGAAGGCTGGAAAGCTTGGGATCCCCTTGGAGCATTTTTGTCCACCTCGTTGACTCCAGCAGCACTGGGGCACACCCTGAAGGGCTTTGCTGAGCACGGAGGTTTCTTGAAGCAGAGCCCGAACGAGGACCCGAACAATTTGTGCTGCTTGCGAAGATCTGCTACGGTGATGGAATGAACCAAAGTTGCTTCCTAACTGGAAACAGTGAACTGGAGTTCTCCAGAACCCCCTTCCTCTCGCTATTGTCTGTTTTCATCGCGGTGAAGCTAAAGCTGGTAACTGTACAGCTTAAAAACTCCCTGTGGTTTCTCACAATAGGCCAACCGTCTATGCTGGTTTTCAAATGATGCAGGGAAATCTTGTAAGACTGCATGGCCAATCAAGGAGGAGGAGAAATTAATTTCTTCCAAAGTGGATGCTACAAGGAAAATGGAAAAATAAATCCTCATTCTTCTGGGGTTTGTCTATGGCTTTAACCAGAAAATGCGGGTGCCAGGTCCGTCAGGCAAAGCCGTGTGTCACAATTAAACTGTTTTAATCTGAGATAAACAACCCACAGGGTAGAGGGGCATCATGGTGAGGCCAGAGTGACTCCAAGAGGAAGCCCAGGCCTTGCTCCTGGGGAGATGTGATAGTGCCAGTGCACGGATGCTGGAGGCCAGAGGCACTCATTGTTTTGTTTACTCATTCCTGTGTCCCTCAAAAAATAATTGGTTTTCTTTGGTTGCTTGTTTGTTTGTTTGTTTGACTTTTTGCATTCTTTGGATTCAATTTCTCCTGCAATATGGTCTTAATTTACATTGAGAGGATGCATGTTTATTTCTGCACCTTTTTTTTTTTTTTTTTTTTTTTTTTTTTTTTTTTTTTTTAAATTCTCATTACTCCTAGGCTGGTGGCCCGGCAAAAGGACAATGGCCGCATGGAGATAAAGAGCACCAGGTGTATCCTAAATCTACTGTACAGCTCCTGTGCCACCCCAACCTCTGCACAATCTGGATTGTTGCTGTTTCGGGGTATGTCTAGGGTGGTGCCTGTAGGCTCCATACAGTGTTAACAGTGAAATCCACGAAATTCCTCTCTCCCGAGTCCCCATGGCTGGGGTGGTGCAATCCCAGCCGAGTTGGGGCTCTTCAAGTCTCAGCAATGCCCTCTGGTGACATGTCCCAAGACACCGCTGGCAGCACACGGGTCCTCTGCCAGCCAGCCCACAGTTGGTGGGAAAATCACCCAGGAGGGCACTTTTCCCACTCTATAGATCCTCAGGGAACAGTAAATAGAAACTGGGAATTTATCAGGTCCTCCAGCTTCTCGCCTAAGCCTGATAATCACTTTCTGCCGCATGAGTCCCTGCAGAATCCCGGTGTTTTCAGCATCTGGGAAATGGCTTCAGGGAACAGCTGAGCATCCTGTGCTTCCTGCTGAGGCTATGCGCAGTCAGGAAAAGGGCCCTGCAATGCATGGATTAGGTGCCCTGGTGAGCTGATCCAGTTCTAGTGCAGTGGGACATACTGGAATGAATGATTCTGACCTGAATTGGCTCTAACATTGCCATCCAAAACGTGTGTGATTGTGCTAATCCGCCCCAAAGGAGCACTGCAAGGCTGGTTCATTGTTGTGGGTACGGTGCTGAGAGCTCCTGGCACAAAAGACTGTGCAAGTGCAAAATATTACCCTCTTATTTTATTGGCTTTGCCGAGGAGCCTCCTGTGGCAGAAAAGAGCAGCCTGGTTACCTAAACCGTATCCAACCATGGGACCAGGGCAGTGCTGCACGCTTCACTTTGCTGTTGTTTCTCCCGCAGTGTTTGCGTGGGAATAGTCCGTGAGGGAGATGACACAGAAATCGCTGTTACAAAATGAAGAGTGGACAGATGGGTAGGAGAAGACGACGACTCTGTCATGACAATCTTTCTTCCTGTCTACAGCCCAGCAAACACAACACAGGCTTGGATTGAATTACCCCAAAACATCACATGCGAGCTTGCCCAGGATTTAACGACTGGGATCCACAGTGCCTGCACAGATCACATCTAACAGCGGTTGGCAAGAAGCACAGAGCAGCAGGCATGCTGCTCCAACCCAAACCCAAGGAATCCCATCTGCACCTATCCACCTGCCAGTCCCAACCCAAGGAATCCCATCTGCACCCATCCACCTCGCTTCACAGCATGCACAGCCTCAAAATGTGCCTTTAAGCCTTAGTGAAAGGATTGATATTCCAGGCTTAGCCCTTAAACCCTTGGGAAAAGGCTACTCTCCCCTCTCTGGGCTGCCTGGCACCTCTGCATCCACAGTCCCCATCTTTATCCCTATCTTCCCCTCACCTCAATCCCAGTGGTAGGGGTGCTGCCTCATGACTGCTTTGACGTGGCAATATGCCTTGGAAGTTTTGGTGGGAGCTAGAGCAGAAAATTCCCTTGGCTGCATCCAGGTGAGGGGAGAGACAACAGTTTCGAAAACATCTTTTGAATGTTCACATTCCCCTTTAAAAATAAAGGAGCTAGGCACGCAGAGAAAGCCAATCTGGGTGTATAAATAACCAGTAAATGGCAGGGTGTTCACCCTTCCCACACTGGATTACCTAAGGCGTCGCATCGCCCGCTACAAGCTCAAGATGGGGGAGCTGCCAGCAGAGCAGTGCCGTGCCTGATAACCGGAACAGCCCACAGGATTGCGAGCAGGCATTCATGCTCCAAACGTAAACAAGGCAAAACCGCCTCCTCGCCTCTTCCAATGCAGCCACCCCGCATCCCCGGGGGGCTGGAACAGCCCAGTGCGTGAGATTAGCCAGGCCAAATCAAGGAACAGCAGGCGTGTGGCGGAGGGGAGTTATGGAAACATAATACAGAAATGGTCCAAGCTTCCATGTTTTCTCAGAATCAGGTACATAAAAAGCACAAGGATCCTCTCCCATATCCAGGCAGTGCGGGAAAGGCCATGGCAGGGGCCTGTAAACCCTGTCTCGGCCTCCTGTAGGGTCACAGGACAAAAAGCTCACACCATCCCTCGCTTGTTGGGGCTCCTGGCACACATCTACCCTCTGAGCTCAGGACTTCCCCCAGTGCCTGCCCTTCCAGCCGGGTGCTGAGCTAGGAGAGAGCCAGCAGATCTCTGCAGTCAATACCAGTTGTAATGGCATCTTCCAAACAGGGGTCTCAAAGCACTTGGCAAAACCCAAACAGCACTGTGCCTCCTCCTCTCTGCCCAGTGAGGCCAGCGGGCAGTAGTGAGCAGTATTACACTGTGTCGTGGGTGAGCAAGACCCAAGATGGGCGACAACACCCGTGTGGTGATGCGGCCGAGACAGCAAACAGCACAGCAACCAAAGCCTCAGCAGCATCTGCTTATGATCACTGATCATTTTGAGCTGGCCTCTGCCTGCAAATTGGTTGCCAGCTTTTGATGCTGTGATCCTCTAAATAGAAATCAGATGAAGTCAGGTAAATGTTTTTTGTACCTGTCCCCTTCCTGCTCGGGACTCATACTCAAACTTCTCATTTTAACCTTGTCTTTATGGTCTGTTAAAATCAAAACACTCGTGCAAACAGCCTGAAACGCTGGGGATTTTCAGCTCAGATCTGAACTTGAAGCTGTTCTCCCAGGCTGTGCAGCGCTTGCTATTTTTAGCTTCATGTCAAAAAGTTAAAGCAGCACGTGGTAAGATGTTATGACTCTTAAAATTACTGTAAGAATGTTCCAGGGAATGGTACCAATTCATCAAAAGTAAGTTCGTTGCGTGAGATAACTCGGTGACCTTTGATGTTGTACTGAGTTTGTGGGTCACTGGCTATTAACGCTGCTGCAATTTGTTGAGCAATAACCCAGTGATTACGGAAAGGGAAGTAGCTATTAATATGGTAAAAGGCACACCTAAGTGAGGATGTTTACTCCTGTAGGCTGAGGGGGGGGAGGGCTAGACACCTTTCAAGATGCTTCTGTAGTTCTTTTTTTTTTGATACTAAAGATAAGGACCTGTTCTCCCTTCCCCCAAGACCAGCAGAGTATTGCAGCTGGAAAACAGTGCCCTGGCATTTGAAGTGAGGGATGTGAAGGCAGACCACAGGCAAAAAGAGGCCTCTTCGTTGCCCATGACACCAAGGCAGTCTGCTCTCAACACACACAGAGGCTGCGGGATGACCTCTCTTTAACACCCACATGTGTCAGGTCTGATACCTGCTTCTAAAGCCCTCACAGGAGTGTCCTGCAAGAAGTCATTGGTGGTTTTGTGTCCCAGGGTGACAGTGGCCCCAGGAAGCTGAGGATGTGGGACCCCTCTCTGCCTGGCACCTTGTCTCACTCACCGGTCATTTCCCCACACAGGGATGTCTGTAAGCCCCACTTACATGCTAGATTATCATCGGTGGGGCTTCTGCGAGTCAGCTCAGCCTCATGGGTTCGACCCTGGGATACCCCAGGTTAGATCAGTGATGCTGCTGAGATGAGCAGGAGCATCTTGCACAGCAGGAAAGGGCAGGAAATTTTACTCAGGAAGAAGACAAAAGAGAGGAAATTGCCCTATGAGGCAATGTATGGGAAGAGGAATTTAAGGCCAGAAGCATCTTCCACATGTAGTATGCACCAAAAAGAACTGAATACTCTGCAATGAGAGTCTCATCCGCCCACACCTGTGGATGTTGAGCAAAGGTAACGAGCCACATTCAGGTGGACTGCACATTGTTATGCTTCATTGCTGCAGGAAGGTCTTCTGTTCCCCCTGTGAAAACTGCCGTAACAAAACCCAAAGTCTGCAGAACATACAGCGTGCTGAGAGAAGCAGTGCAAAAGACAAAGATCTGGATATCAAGGAAGAAAGCAGAGGGGTTTTGTGGCTCGGCCACAACAGTGACAGGAAGGAAAGAGCCCCAGCTCTTCCCAACAGAGGGGGAGCTCAGGCATTCACTGTTGTGGGTTGCTCAGAAACCCCACCAGTCTCAGGCTTGTAACAAAGACGTAGTATTACCAAACACTCCCTTATCAGCAGGGTGGGCTGATTTATAGTGCCACATACAGTTACAGCTTAATAATAAGAATAAGGATGGTTCTCGGGCATTCCAGCACACTAGACCCACATCACCTTCTTGCCTTTGGTAAATTTGCTTTTGATTTATGGTCACATAGCAAGGTGAAAATCAGTCACCTCCGTTTCAAAGAGAAAAAACAAGAGGGCAGTTTCAAAAAATGGCCTGGGTTTCTCTCTGCCTGCTTTCAGAAGCATCTGTTTTGGAGATCCCATGGTTAATGAGCTGTGAGTACAACTGTCCCCTCAGCTTTATTGATAAATACTGAACTCCTGACATTCCACCTGGTGAGTTTTGTGAAGTTCCTTTGGTGTAAAGCTCCTCACTTTATTTTGTGCTGTGTATTTGTTCAGATTTCTGGGGCTATTCCCTGCAGGAACACTCTTCTGCTCTTACTCTCATCTCTCACAATGCACTGCATGGTTTCTTCGGTCCTTCGCTTATCAGCACTTTTCTTCCAAGGTGTTGAACCTCAGCCATATTCTTCAGGTTTAGCTCACAGGAGAGCCTAGCCCTCGTGGATTGCTCCCAGCCAGGCTCCTAATTAGCCATCCTTGGCTATATTTTCACCTAGTGTGGCCACGTGCTCCTGAGAAACCCGCAGGGTTTGAGAGCCTGTGGCCGTGAGCATTAGAGCAGATGCTGCATCTGCTTCTCCCATCCTCCTTGCAGGGCTTCCTTCACCTGCTGGGACTGATGTGGAGAAATCCAATTAAACATTTATAGCTCTGTAACCTCTTGGCATGTTTGTGGGGCAGCTTCCCACGTCTGACCTACACAGAGCATGACTGGGCTGCGTTTTCTCCGTCACCTTGGCATGACCCCCAGCCTACACACTCACCGGCAGACCTGTCCCACACCAGTAAAACAAGCCCCTTAGAGGCTTAGGGCAGGAGCCAGAGCTGCGTGGGCAGACGTTAAGTGACTTAGGGCTCTCAGCAGCCTGAAGTCAGCTCCATGTGCTTCATCTTACTGTGGGAATGTGGCTTCAGATAGTCCCTGGCATTAGTGATCCCTGATGCTTGGTGCAGGCAGCCTGTGCTTTGGTGCTGCCACGAAGCCCGCCCTGGGAAACAGAGACTCCCATGACGGGTTGGTTGGGTGAACTGCAAGTTTCTCATGGAGTGCCCCACCCGAAGTTGCTAAGGGGGGAATTTCAGGGTAAGGGAAAGGGGCAGTGGCCTGCCTTTGGGTTGCTGTTCTACCTCAAGATGCCTCTACTCTCCCCTGCTGGCATTAGTGTGGGGAGTTCTTGGCCCCCAACCAGCAGTATGGCTGAAGAAGGAGATCTAGATGGGCTGGTAAACATTTTGAAGACAGAAAATAAATCCATCCATCTCTGTAAGAAATGCTGCCCCCAAGAGAAATTTCTTATCATAGGCAAGGCTAAGTGCACAGGCACCAGCAAATTCACCACCAGCATTGATTATTTCATTATAAATTGCTCACTTGCTTTCTTGCATTTGCTTCTGAACAGCAATGAAACACTGGCTACTGAAAATAACAGCAGCTAATACACAACCAAAAACCTGACTTGCATATGAAAACACTGGATTTTCCACAGGGGCTTTCCCACTCTTTAAGCTCCTTTAAACTTTAAAGTATGAGCTCTATTAAGGTTATAAAAATGTACTGCCTTAGCTGCTGTTTTTTTTACTGTGCCGAAAGGAAGACAACTGCTCAGAGGCTGAGCGAGAAGAGTGATTTCAGTATTAACAAACAGTCCTGCACTGACATTGATGATTGATGGCAGATGAGGATGAAGATGGAGAAATCAGGGACTTTCCACACTGTAAAATAGGGAAAGGAAACCAGTCTGCTTTACCAGGGCTACAGCTACGTAAGTCAGATGCCTTAGGATACCCAGCAAAGCCTCCTCAGTGCACTGAAATCATGCGTGGCTTCCTCCATGTTTTGGAGTAGTTGTGTAGTGGAAAATATTGCAAAGGATCATTTCCCAAGTCTTTTGCATGAAGCACACATCTCTCTACCTACATGGCAATAGCTGGTATTCAGACACCACTAGAGATGAACTTTTCTTACTATGGGGCTCATTGGTTTCTTGAGATCTTCTCTGGTGCAAAAGGGAAATTTCTCTAGGAGCCCATAATTTGGCCCATTAGTATATTTAATGTTATTGTGTCCTGAGCTGATGGTAACTGGAAGAAAGGAAGTTACATAAGATTGTGACTGACAGCAACCTTTGCACTGAAGCCAAAGCCAGGCCACTCTAATGGTGCAGAAAAGGTGCTCCCTCCGAGTCAGGACATTTTCCAGTTTGCTGTCCCAAGGCCTCTTCCCTGTGGATCAGCCCATGTGCATGGCTGATAGCACAACTGCTGTGGGGCTGGATTTACACCATCTCCTTCTCTTTGCAGGAGTGACTCATCTTTAGAAATGCTGGCTCCTGGATGCCATTAGAGGAATGCTGCCCACAATGGCGTGCTCCATGGTTCCTCCTGACCTTTGGTTTTCTGGGTGACATCAAATGGCGGGAGTGGTATTTTATGACTGCCTGTATTTGTACAGGCAAGTGTAAGGATGGGCAGGTACACAGGGAAAACCCACATGTCTCATTCTGTAGCGAGGAGGAAAACAACTCCATGGAAAAAAAGAAAGTAGGAAAAAAAAAGGTAAATATTTCCTTTGTCCCTAAGGCTTAGTCAAGAAAAGGCATCATCATTTTGCTCAGACACTGGTATAACCTCATGTTTCCCACAAAACATATTTCCCCAAGATCAGTTTGCACGTATCAGGTTTTGCCCGTGAATACTCATGAGACACAAATCAGTCCTTTAATCCATGATTAGTATGTCACCCCACGCTCTGTGGTTGCATCATGATTTGGTGTTACTGTTGAATGGTTGCTGTGCTATTTAATTGTTTTTTGCTTAGTGATCTGTTCGCTCTGTTAATATTTAATTCTCTTTTCCCATCCCTCTTTCTGCCCCCAAAAGGCTAGAAGAATAGGAAAACATCTTTCATTTTCTCTGGCTTCATGTGCTATTGTAAGAAAATACCTATTCATAATCTCCTGTAGGTGATAATGATGATATACAGTCATAATGCTGGAATTCTTAAGTGGTTGCCAATGCTGCTTTATAGCTGAGAAAAGAAAAAAAATTGACCTGATTTGAAATGAAGCAGGTTAGTATGCAGGTTAGTGTGCTTTATTTGCCTTTTCCAGTGGTTTGGATAATGAACAAATTGTCATCTTGGCATATCCTCTGCCAGATTCTGAGCCGAGAGCTGCACATGAGCCTGAGTGACAGCAAACTATGCGCTGCCCGGTGCCTTGTGTGCTTTGCAGGGGTGAATTCATGAGGACAAATTAGATCTTTGATTTATCCTTTAAACAAAAAGAAAGGAAAACAGTAACATTAATTCAAACGAGCTCTAGCTGAATTGCATTTTTTGTAGTGATCAATATTCTGGGCATTGTAAGCAGCAGCTTTACATAATAAATAGCTGCATTATGTAATGCTAGTTAAATTTAGAAATGGTTATTTTATTACCTTTAGCACACATAAAATAGAGAGTGATAGAGCTGGAGCCCAGGAGCTGTCTGAGGATGCAGAGAACAGCTGGGCCTGGCTGTGCACAGTGAAAATAAATCCCATAAAGCCATGCAGCTCAGGCTGGGCGCTCTGGGTCAACATCAAGCATTTCGGGGGGATGGGGTGGCAGGAGCAGGCCCTGCTCTGAAACACGGCACACTCAGGAGCAAAACATCTCTGCACAATCAAGATGGAAGATTTATTATGAAGGAATGAAATATGCCACTTTTGTTCTCCCTGGTGTCCCTGTAAAGCCTTTGTTTGACAGGCTTGTTTGGGCTCTGGGTAGCCACAGTCCCTTCCGTGAGGCTGCTGGCTGCTTTGAGACCAGTTGTGTGCAGACTATAGATCAATTATCTCCCTGCTAGGGATAAACAGTGTTTCCATTTTTCCTCTTCAGTAACATTTGCTATTATCCCAGAGCATAGGAGCCCTTTCTTTTCCTTCCCAGCCACACACACACATGCACACGCACTGGAGGGAGTGAAAGAATTTAAGTTTGTTGCATTAATCTTCATAGCCTGATCCTCTTGCAGACTGCTGCTGCTAACTTAAGAGTTCAGCGTGCTGCCCATTCACAACAGGCTGGAGGGACAAATCCTTTTGTTATAATTATGAGACATCTCAATCCAATAAACGCCCTGAAATGAGAGTCTCTGGAAATGGGAGTTTGGAAAATTACAGCTGAAGCAGGAAAGTCCCGTTGTGAAATCTTTAGCTAAGCAGGAACACTCTTGTTTGGCTGTTTCATAACACATAGGGAGCTCCAGTGTGGGAAACGAGGGGACTTTAATTAGTACATCAGAACTTAGATGTTCCTTCTGCTCGCTGGGGCTGGCACCCATTTATCGGGGGCGGGGGTGCTCTCAGAGAGGGCTGGAGCTGGAGCCAAACTGCTGATGGAGTTAAGTGCTCTCTACACTGCTCTATGCATTGCAATTAGAGGGCTCTGAATTAAAAGTTAATCTAAAGCACTGTCAAACTTAAGTAAAATTCAGATCTAGGTCATAGTTCTACAAGGAGAGCCTGTAGGTTCTTAATGGACTGAACCAAAATCCTTTCAAAGGATTTCAAAGAGTATCTGGAGATGCTTTTAAACACATACAGATTTTGTCAGATATCAGGAATATCTCTAATAATTACATGTACTTGATTTTTATCAACTACTGTTCTCAGCTTTAGTATAAACAAGAGTCCTGCCCAGCATCTGTTGTGCATGGAAGTTTCCAGACTACAGAGCAGCAGGTAGCCACTTCAGAGAAATCGTTAGAAGTTATGTAGCCAAGCTGGTGTGAGAGACAAAGAGTTAAAGCTAAATCCCATTTGGAAGTAAACTTTGAAAAAGCAGTGAATTTTCTCAAAGGCTGACTGCTCTTGATTTGCGAGGATGTTCCCAGTCCTGATTTCAATTAAAGAGAAATCCTCAGGCATTTCTGCAGTTCAGCGGTGTCCTTTATTCCACATGGTTATATATTGAGTAATAAACAAAACAAACAAAGACTGTATTCTGCAATGAACTGCATATGTCCTGTGCAATCTCGGGGAAATCAATAGGTCAAGGTCTGGCCTTGGATTGCCTCAGTATCGGTTGTCAATAATTGCCCCAGCTTCAGTGAAGTTTACATCTGTGTAAGTGAAGAATGAATGTGGGGATGCAAAGCTGTCTGTATATTCCCCTAAAAAAAAGAGAGGATAAAATAATACTGTAGACTACACTCCTTTACACAGAAGCAGAAATAAATAGGTAGTCAGCATTGTAAACTCTGATTTATTTGCTAAGCCTCCTGAAATTATGAGAGTACCTTTTGAAGAAAGCATTCAGCCAAGCTTTGGGATCTCTTTCTTTGCTTTCCATTGTTGCATGCCTAGGTCCCGGCTCTCTCTGGGGTCTGCAGTTCACAAGGACCAAGACCTTGTTTATACAGTGAGGCTCATGTAACAGCACAACAGCAAGCCGTGGGTCTTTAAATAGTAGTGATGATGATGGTAATAATAATAATAAAAAATTATTGTTAACAATTTGGGTTTTTTGCAAGTGCTGAATTACAGACGTCTTTCACCCTGCTCCTGGTAATGTTTTAGTGAGTGTATGTTTTCCACCACAGCAGGCAGCACTGATGAGTGCCAAGGCTGAGCTGGGCGCTCGGAACATGACTTGGGGCTGTGTTTCCTCCCGTTTGCCTCCTGCTCCACAATCCCTGGGACCAGTGGTTACACTTGACACTGGGCTGGTCCTGGTGGTGCTCAGTGCAGGTGCTGAGCTCTTTGGATGTGGATGCAGAGCAGCTTTTGAGGTTACACAACTGGGCTTTGCGTCTTGCTCACAGCAGAAAGGTTCACACAGAGTTTGTGCTGGAAGGGGGTGATTTGTGTTCCATCTGTTAGTTAAAGAAAAAGAAAAGGAATGTGTGACAGGGGCTTTTGTCACCTTGTGAGGCCAAAGGGACAAGACCCACCTGTGGTCCCTGTGTTGGGAGGGGGAGGAGGCCGAGGGTGGTGGTAAAAGCACTTCGGCAATGGTTGTGGCCCCTGTGACAGAATGAACAGCCTCAAGGTGCCAGGGCTGTGGCACTGGTCATCCTGCTGCCCAAGAGTGAACAGGCAGCCTCATACCTCTGGCTTTACACTTCCCTGGAGTGAGAAAATCACTCTGACTTTCTCTGATGAGAAGATCATATTTTCATTCCCATTTAGAACAGCATAAATCAGGAGTTAATCTAGGCAAAGTCACCTGGCTCTATTGAAGCCTGTGGAAATGCACTCGCAGGAGATCACAATCAGGCCTTGTGCTCACAGAAAACACTCACTGCACTGAGAGCAAAACCATGCTCTGGAGACATAAATATCATAGCCCAGCTTTTGACATGGGCTCTTCCTTCAGGTCTCCCATGCTCTGGTACAGCCTGGCCATAGCTTGCCCAGAGTGTCCATGAGGCTCTGTATGCCCTTTAATCCTCCCCACATGCGTCTTCCCAAGTCTTCATTTGTATGCACACGTTTGTATCGCTCAGTCTGGCCATAAAACCTGCAGGATTTTAAATTGAACTGAAGTCCCAAATGCTCTAAAAGAATTTATGTTGCATAATTGTATGGGTTTGCCTGAAAACAAACAATGATGTATGGCTAAAATACTCTCCTGGGGAGATGACTCAGATCCTTCCTTGTGGCTTAGACCTTGCTGGGCTGCTGATGGTGCAACTTGTAATCTCTGTTCTAGATCCAGGACAAGGGAAGGCAAACAAAGGAGCAATGCATGGAGCAAGGGGCATAAGATCAGAAATCATGAGTTATTTGGAGCTTTTGGAGACACTCAATGCTTTCATTTGTTCTAAATCAAGGCATCACTGGAGACTATGGAGAAGAAAATGAAGCCCCTGATGAGTTTTACACTGCACCATCCCATGTGTGGGTGGGGGAGTGCAGCTGGTTTTGTGCCAGTTGGCAGAGCAGCCGTGTGCCCGGTGGCTCCTGCTCCCAGGGGCAGCCTGTGGACAGCACAGGACACAGAGTGGGGTACCTGGATCTGGGGTGGATGGCTGGGTTTCCCACCCCAGGGTGCCCTGCAGTGATGCAGCTTCACAAAATGCTGCTGCTTTGAATGGGCAGGTTTGGGTGTTTTGCAATCCAGAGGGTTGCAGGCAGGTCCCTCGTGTCTGGGTGTCTCAGTGCCAACTGCTGAGCAGATGATCCTGGCACCTGAGCTGCTTTGTCTGTACCCTACAAATGTTCTTGCCAGCAAGTCAGGAGTTCATGTGGTTTTTGCTGTCGCTGTTCTCACTTTAAACATCTTCCCATACTTTGTTTTCTGTAAATGTGCTGTATGTCCCAAGGACACAATCTGACTTCTGGTAATTAAGTCAATTTTTCAACCGGGCTCAAAAAGATTTATGAAAGCTTTACTTTGTGGATATGACACTCAACCAGTGCTTAAATGTCCTTCAGCCAGGATGGCTGGGCCCAAGGAGTCCTAAGCAGGTGTGGGTAAGATCAAAGAGACCTCACTTAATGTGTTTCTGCATACATAAACCAGTTTGCAGCGGTGGCTTTGCAGAGATGGGGATTTTGCCGTTTTTGTGCCGTTTGCAGATTTTGGGATTTCCGTTCTGAGCACACACAGAACTCATGGCTGCCACTGTGAGCTGGTGTTCTCAGGATGGCGGCCTCAAGTGGATCAATCCCTTTCTTTCTGTCATTGCCAGCTGGGCTGGGACATCTCAGGGTCTGTAGCTCCCTGTTAGCACTAGAAATGCAGGGCATTCTCCAGTGTAACTTGATGCACTTGCAGCTTCTCAGCCCTGCCAGCGCCCTCCACCCTTCCTTTCCTAAACCAAAAACATCAGGTATGGAGTTACCATTGTGGAGCAGACTCAAGGAGCATGTCTGCTTTCCATTCCAAGCAAAGCATAGCACAGCAGTCTAATACCATCAGTTTGCAATGAAAGAATATTAAAAATAGGGGAAAAAAAGGAAAAAAGAAAGGTTGACTTCATGGCAAAGAATAAAAAAACCTTGTTTTCTGTAGGCAGCACCAAGCATCATCAGGGAGCATATCAATTCATAACAGCTGTGGGCAGCTATTTCTGTCCCAGACTTCACTGGTTTAATGGGAGAAGCATGGTGAAAGTTAACAGATCTGTGTCCAGCAAGGTTAATTCCGAGGTTACCAGATTATGATGCAAAGAAAATCAGCTGGTGTTTTTCTGTCTCGCTATGAATAGCACAGTTGCATTATTGCTACCGGAAGGGTAGTCAGCTCTTCTCAGTCTGTGGTCTCCCACTGTGGAGGGAGGAACCTGTGAAAAATTGGTTTCCTTTCCAAACATACCCTTGTGCCTTTCTCATTCAGTGCCTACGTAGCCAGAATGCTGAAGGGGTGGCTGCTAATATCACAACTGCTTGTGATCGTGTTTTGCAAGAGTCACTCTTTTCTGTCAGCCAAATGATTTTGTTCCCTTTAATTTTTTTGAGAGATAATAAGAACCAAAAGAGTTGTTAAAATGCTTTCAAGCAACATTTCTGCAAAAATGCTTGTGATTTTCTCTTCCACCATGTCACATCTCCTGTTCCAAAATAATTTGCATGGCCCTTCCCCCCTGTAGCAGCAGTGGCAATGGCAGCAGGAGGCCACTGTGCTTTTTCCAGCAGATTCCAGTGTGAACACACCCAGCAGCCTAAAAGAGGAGGAAAAAAGACATGCAGTGAGAAGATTCACAAACAGCTCCATGGGAAGGTGGTGGCAGAGAAGACTCTCAATTGTTTGCAGCTCTGTCCTGTCTGGGGAGTCTGTAGCCAGTTGCATGCTGCCCAGTTTTGACATACACTGTGAAAATGGTTTTGTTTCCTGACTGTACACGTGTAACTTACAGAAGTCTATTGGCAATGATGGTTTAGAAGTGAAATTAAAAACTTTCCAGCTCAGCTTTAGACAGATCAGTCTAGAATAGAGGTAACCATATAGTTTCATAATGCTTTGAGAAACTGGGTAAGGTGCCTGAAGAAGAGCTAAATACTACTGCTAAGTACTGTTAACAGAGTTGATAGATAAATTTGAAACTCTGCTGATGAAATACTTCTATCAAAAAGTGTCCAAAATTATTTGTGTTCCCCAAAGGCTAACCAAGTTTAAAAAAACCCAGAACAGTGGCCTCACTTTGAGTCCTGTGTGCAGGTTTAGGCACCACAATATAAGATATAAAGCTATTAGAGAGCATCCAGAGGAGGGACATGAGGATAGTGAAGGGTCTGGAGGGGAAGCCATAAAAGCAGCTGAGGTCACCTGGTTTATTCAGCTGGAGAAGAGGAGACTGAGGTCAGACTGGGGTCTGCAGCTTCCTCATGAGGGGAAGTGGAGGGGCAGGTACAGATCTCTTCTCTCTGGTGACCAGTGACAGGATTTGAGGGAACAGCCTGACGTTGTGTCAGAGAAGGTTTAGGCTGGGTATCAGGAAAAGGTTTTTCGCCCAGAGGGTGGTTGGGCACTGTGACAGGCTCCCCAGGGAAGTGGTCACAGCACCAAGCCTGACAGAGCTCGAGAAGCATTTGGACAATACTCTCAGGCACGTGGTGTGATTCCTGGGGTGTCCTGTACAGGGCCAGGAGTTGGATTCTGTGATCATTGAGGGTCCCTTCCAACTCAGGATTTTATATGATTCTATATTTTTCACTCTGGAATGGCTTTGCAGTTTTATTGTTTATTATATATTTTAATAATAGAAAATAAAGCAGTCTCAATAAAAATTAAATGCTGTGATCTCTCCAGAAGGGCCTTCCTTTTAGTTTTGAGGAGAGTTCCAGCAATTTTCTGAATCAAAATGAAACCAGACTTGAAGCTGTCAAGCTCTGCAGTGATCTGGAAGGTGCAGCCCCAGCAGCCCAATTCTGCAGTACCAGTTTGCTGTGGGGCTTCCCCGAGGAGCTGCTTCATTGCTCAGCTCCAGAGAGAGAAGGTGCCCCAGTCGTGCATTCACAGGGCAAGTCTGATCCCAGCTGCCTTGTGGTTGCTACAAGGAATATGAAGACTAGGTCATGAACCTAAAATAATGCTCTTTGATTCTCTCAGGCTATATATAAACTGCCTGGAGGATTCGTGTTGCAGCCTGCTCCAGCAGGATCTCTGTCGCCTGTGCTCAGGGAAAGGAAGGGAATTTTGCTGTCCCTGGTTTTGGCAGTGGTGTGCAGCCAGGCCAGCGACTCAAACCTGCATGTTCAGGACCCTCACTGCTCCCTGTGCCTGAAATATCACCTGGGACTTCACTGGGAGCTGTCATCTGTATTTGGGGAGGAGGGAGGAGAGGAGATCTCTGTTTCTTCTACCTTCACATAATGCAGGGCAGGGAGCAGGGAAGAGCATTTCTAGAGCTTTCTTCCTTTGACCATGGAAATGCAGTCTCAGTGCTCCAGCTGTCACTGGTTAATCAGCATCTTCCCCAGAGCAGAACGAGGATCTGACTCATGACTCAGAGCCACATCCCCACGCCTGGCCTCCTCCGAGGGGAATGCTGCCCTCTCCATGGGGATGGTAATTCCGAAAACATGAAAATAGCAGGGTTTTGGGGTTGCTGGCCTTAAAACAGACCTTCAAAAATAGTTTCCTCAGATGTTACCTTGAGCAGTTTCTATGTATATTCTTGCCAACAAGCTCTTGTTAGAATATTTGTGGAAAATAAACTCTGGCGAGCCATGAGCAGAGCCAAGCAGATTTAAGACAAGCAAATATTTGTGGGAAAGTTTGTGTTTGTTTGCACTGTCCACCCAACACTATCATTTAGCGTTTTCCATGAGGACGTAACTTCGCTGAGGTACCTTTTGATCAGAGGAGAGATCAGTTACCATGTATCCATTTCCATGTTTTTCAGCTGTGAGGCACCAGTGGAAAGGTCAGCATTTCCTCTGAGAAGAGTTTGGTTTTGGCTCAGAACTTTACTTGAAGAGTTAACGTTTCTGAAGCCATGACCTCAAAACCACAAATAGAAAGAAAAATAACGTAAGATAGATGAACACAAAGTTCTGGAAGCCCTAACGAGTGAAAAACAAATTTCAGCATGTTTTGTAACTATCCTCTGGAGTTAGGGAAAAAGGACATTTTAATGAAACTGCACCCTAGAGCCCACAGAAATTTTCTTGGTAAATCACAAACACACAACTGAACGTAGGATGAAGGCTGGGTCTGTAGTCCTCCAGCTCTGAAAACCCTTCCCCAACATGCGATCAGGAAAGTTGGTGTTGGCCACTAGCTAGGCCTGGCTGCTGGACTCCACCAGGACTCATTCCCCAGAGCAACTCAGTAAGCGTTGAAGCCCAGCAGTATTTTTCTCATTGAAAATCACCCAAAGGATAAGGAAATTTCTGCCAAATCAACACACTTGGTTTGTGAAAAGACATCCAAGTGCACAACTCTGACATCGTCTGTAGGTAAACACCCCTGCACTGCCAGCCTCCCTTGTGGCACCACTGGTGCTGGGTTAATCGTTGGACTCGATGATCTTAAAAGTCTTTTCCAACCTCCATGAGCTTTGTTTCAGGGGAGTGGACTCCAATGGTCCCAGTGACTGCAGTGTCAACACGGACACAAAAACTTTGTGAAAATCAGTCTTGAAGAGAGCAGAATGTCACAGCCAGCATTCTGCTTTCCACATACGCAATACCCTGCTGAAGTGGAGTTGTTCATTCCCTCCCCTCCTCCTGATTCTGTCTTTCCATCCATTGCTTTTCAGGCCATTTCCTCCGTCTGTTTTCCTCCTGCTCATGAGGTTTCGTTCGGAGCTGGCACCCCTTTGTCATTTCCCACAAATACACTGTGCAAAAGGATGTTATTTGTCTGTACCCAAATAAAAGGATGGAAGGAACCAAAATTAGATCAGTAATTCCACATGTGTAAAATGCCATGCAAACACTGCCAAGCTTTTCCAAGTCAGAAAAGGGAAAAATCAAGCAGCTGTGAAAATCAGGCCTGATTTTCACAAGCCTTCAGTAGAGATATCCAAGCATGGGAATTCCTAAACCTACATGAAGAGCTTTGAGTTATTGATTTCATTATCTCATGAGAAGAGCTTAGAGCTCAGAGAGAGATGCTGCTTCTCTTTGCAGCATGGAAAAAATGGATAATTATTCCAAAAAACATCTCTCATGACACATCCTGGCTCCTGTTTCTCTACCTCCTATAAAAAGGTGGTCAGAGTTGGATAAAACAGATGAAGGCCATGCAATACCAACTGAGATGGAGAAAGAATAGAGGGAATCATCCTTAATGCTTTATGCCAAGTGTTCCCACATCCCACCCTGACTGATAAGGGGGTCACTGCTGGGTGGTGGTGCTTTACTGTAGTAAAAAACTATTTAATAGCTGGGTACATATATGTACGCAAATGATTTTGCTGTGGGTTGGAATGTTATGGCTGGAAATGGGATCACAAAGTGCTGTATCATACTGGAAGGAGCAGAGTGTCAGTGGGGTCTGCATTAGATCCAGTTTCAAGATAACACCTTTCTTAATGGGGAGCAACCCTGCATGAATGATCTCAGCAGATGTTCCCGAATTCGAGGAGCAATGAGCAATACAACAACTCGGCAATTAGGGTTTTAAAAATTTGCTTAAGGAAAAAAAAGAAGTGAGAAAAGTGAGAAACCTCATCTCCCTGCCTGCGAGCACGGCATGCTTTGCATGAGCAGTGCTGTGCACGCTCTGCTCAGGGCTGATGCGTCTTGTGGTATCCAGTTGCACTGGGGTGAGAGCGAGGGGAGACACAAAAATAGCTCTGCAGCCCACACCCCACCCACAGGGAAAGCACAAGTCACCCAGGAGCAGTTGCTTGCTGGAGCAGCGGCTGCTGGAGCAGTGTTCTGTGCAGCTGCGGCCTGCCGGGGTGCTCCAGGGTGAAGCTGTGCCTGGGGACAAGGATCACACGCTCAGTGGCACCTAAACCTTCGTGCAACAAAGGATTTGCTTTACCCCATGAAGCCATGTTGAGAGCTGGCCACTGTTGCCCATCTCGTAGCCATCTCTGAAGCAAGCTCAGTGTACAGGATATTAACCCCCTGCTCCAGTTTGGCCAAATCAGCCTCAAGAGAGACAGTGTGAGATGAACCCCACACTTTCTCCCAGGCCATGTGCTGTCCTTTTTTCCCTGTGGTTTCTCATGGAGTTTCCAAGCAGAAGTCTTGCCTGGGGCTGTCACCCCACTCCCAAGCCAAGTTTCTGGTGCTTTGGTTGTCTTCCCCATCACTTTGGACCCTCAGGGGAGTTTCTGCGAGGAGAAAAGACAATGCTGAGCAACAAACATTCAAGTTTCTCCATCCTGCATCTGAAACCTCAACAAAGGCTGAAATTTGTTTGCAATATAAGGCGGGCTGCCTCTCCTAACGCCCAAACTTGAGTCCCCAAAGGTGCCACTTCTCTGTCTATAGCCCTTTGTTCAGAGATTGATTGGGGGCAAACCCCCTTTAAGTTGCAGGTAAACCTAGATGTGGTTAGGAAAGGGATGGTGTCACAAGCATCTGACCCCCAGGACCAAATTTGGGGGTCTGGGAATGAACCAGGACTTGTTTGTCATTGGAAGCAAATCCCATGCCCTCAGAAGTTGCTCAGTTTTGTGGTTTCTCTCCAGTGATCCTCGGTGTCTCCAAGGGTGATATCCCAGGGCTGTCATTCCCCCAGTGCCTTGTTCCCGCCATTGTCCTCTTCTCCATGCCATGGTCCCTGCTTGCCAAAAGGAGAAGGCATTGGATTACCCCAGCTCTGTTACTCCTTGTGTAAGCACTATGGATATTTTTGACTGTCCTTTTCAATTCCAGCTGAAGTTGGTGCCACAGGCAGCTCTCTTAGTAGATTACTTTTGTGATTTATGCGGGTCCAGAAGAGTCCAAGGATCATTTATCTTCAAACCAGGAGAGAGATGAAAGAGGCATGGTAGTAAAATTTCCTGCAGAGCTAGATCTGAGCATCAAAGAGGGGAAAATGTCATTGTTTTACTGAGACGTGACAACGTGAGGCAGGTTTTAATGCTAGGGGATTTTTTTAACTGCATAATTTGCGTTTAAAAGGAAAAGAAGTTTTGGGAAATGAAAGGAGGGCAAACGAGCTTGGTGGGCACTGCTGGGAAGCACTCTCTGGTGAGGGGCAGAAAAAGCCAGGAGGGAGCAGAGCCCGAGGGGCACGTGCTGCTTCTGGGGTGTGGAAGCAGCACTGGGCAGGCTCAGGCTGTAGCTGCCAGGTGTCCCTGTGTGGCCACGGTGCTCGAGGGCAGCTGACCCCAGGACAGGTGTGCACCAGCCCGGTCCCGTGGTGCCCGAGTGCTGGGGACACATGTGCCATCAGCCCGGTCCCACAGTGCCTGCACAAGGCCACGTGCTTGCACCCGACAGGGTTCTGCCCCAAATCGTCATGGGCTTGCTTTGGGTGCTGGGGTCTGCACAGCAGCACAGCTGGGCACGTGTTGTGTGTTATCCAGAGGAGCTGTGAATGCCCCATTCCTGGAAGTGCTCGAGGCCAGGTTGGACAGAGCCTGGAGCAGCCTGTGGCATTCCTGCCCATGGTAGGGGCATTTGGTCTCTTCCAACCCAAACCATTCCACGATTCTATGAAAAATAAAGTTTCTGATGTCAGTGAGTCCAGTTTCAAATATGGGAAACACTGCTCAGCCACACTCCTCCCCATGTGCTGCCAGTTCAGCACGATGAGAGTGCATCTCCTTGACCAGCTGCAGAGCCAGGGGTTTGGTGGAGCATCACCCAACCACAGCAGCAGGCCCTGCAGGGTGGGGGAACATCTCCCGCCCTCACCCTGCCTCAGGACTTGCAACAAAAGCACAAATCTTGGGAAATATGATCACATCACAGGATTGGAAAGAAGCAGAAAGGAGGAGAGGGCTGGGAACGGGTCTGTTTACATTTGCAGCAGATGCTATCTAGAGGAGAAAATACTTTTATTTCCCCTGTGGACTGCTCGTTGATTTTCTTGCGGCAGGCACTAATGGAAAATAATAAAACCCATTTTAGTCAGGTTGTATCTAGAACACTTACAGGTCAAGCCAGTACTCAAAACAGACGGTTATGGAACATAACACATTAGTTTGTCACCGGCGTCTACAGTGGCCAGGGGATTTTTACCATTTGAAATTGAATTTTATAGGTCAAGGCCTTTTGTGGGCCTTGAAAAACAGTGAGTCTTGTTGAAGTTAGCATGAATGTGGAGGCAGTTACTGGGTGTGGAGATACACAATCTCTGTGTTAGCAGTTAAAAAAGCCAAAGGAGACCCATGGTAGGAACTGTGATGGAGCTATAAACCCCAGAATATGCTCATTAATTGTTGTAGACTGAAATATTTCAGTATCATCTTCCGGCTACTAAATCAAACCCACAAAATGCACAGGAGGCGTCTTTCATTGAAAATTACGTCCTCTTGGCTTGTAATTTAAAATTCACTGATGACTGTAAAGGAAGCTTGGTCACAGAAGTCTGAGTTTCTTAGAAATGAGTCAGAAGTTGATCATTTGTTTAGGAGTTCAAGATTCAGATAACCTCAAACATCTTCTATGTGGTTTTATACTTCATGGAATACATAAAGCAGGGAGGTGACGTGGTGCCTGAACTGCCACACACGCACACAGGGACGTGCACGCACACTGATGCCTCTGTTTTCTTCTCTCTTGTGTCCTATTGCACAGCCCTGTCCCCACGGGCTGTATGAGGGCACCCATCACTCACACAAATTGCCCAAATTAGAGAGAACTGCTGGTACTGAGGGCTTTGTGGTGATGCCAAATCCACGTGCTGGCTGGCTCTGGCTCTGGCTGGTCCCAGGCACTCACTGGGACCACTGGGGTGGTCTCCAAGGTGGGAAGGGAAGCCTTGTTTCTGGACTTTTCAGTTCCCGTTTACTCACATTCCCTGTCAGTTGTGATCATGGTTAACAACAGCAACACACCCAGGGCCAGGCTGCCAGTCCCCCTCTGAGCTGAGCAGACCCTTGCCCGAGCCACTGGGGAGGTGAGGCCACTTCCTTGCCAAGACAGGCACGGTGGGGCATCCTCCATTCGTCTCAAACACGGAGGAGAAAAGTATTATCTCCATGTTCTAGTGAAGGTGTTTAACGTGAGGCTTTGGCACCATGTGCAGGAGCTCCCTACATGCCTCATGCGTCAGAGCTGCGTGCTATTAGTCCTTATCTGATCCATGCCTTGCTCTGTTGTTACTCCCTGTTGCATTTTCTCCCTTGCTTTACTAAGCAGCATCTTGCAGGAGGAGTGGGCAAAGCCGTGGCCCTGTGCTGAGGAGCATCACTGGATCAATGCTGCCCAGTGCTTTTCTTGCTGAGTTGGCTCCTGCGCTGATCACACACAAACACCGCTGTGCTCTCCTCTCCTTTCTTTATCTATTTTTAACCCAACCCTAAGTGTGCATCTCAGGAGTGAAGTATGTTGTGTTGCTAGTAACTGATGGTAGGTGGAAAATCCATACGGCCACTCTGTTTCCCAGTGATATCCACTAAAGTCTGGAATCACAATCATTTCTGCAGGTTTTTGCTGTGATTCAGCTTTGGAAAAACCCCCTCCTGGGGAGGAGTGAATAGCATGGTGTGGCTGTGCTCAGTGTTGATCGACGTTTTTGTCTTTATGTGGAAGGCTGCACAGGCTGCTGGACAGGAACCTGAGAACAACAAATATTAAAGCTGCTAATGTTTAGATGGCAACAGAAATCTCTGGTTCCTCCCGCTCGTAATGAAAATGCCTCCTCTGTGCTGTGTGAGGCACTTGGATGGGCAGTAAGTGCCTCTGCAGAGAGGGTGGCAGCGTGAGCCCCTCATGCAGCTGGAAACAGAAGGGATGGAGGAAGAGTTCCCAAGGCAGAACAACACCAGCGCTAGAAATAGAAATAGAAATTCTGCAGAGTACCTGAAAACCCCATCGCTTTCCTTTTTCCCAACACTTTTATTATCCTAAAGCTTCTAAAACCTTCCTTGTCCGTGGAGAGGAAAGATTACCCAGTAAAATTCAAGGATATAAAACTTGGGGGAAGGTAAAGAAG
The DNA here is from genome assembly GCA_013397055.1 of Pachycephala philippinensis. Classification (NCBI taxonomy): domain Eukaryota; kingdom Metazoa; phylum Chordata; class Aves; order Passeriformes; genus Pachycephala; species Pachycephala philippinensis. The sequence goes on along the minus strand of VWZT01003312.1, from coordinate 1,725,021 downwards.
AGATCAGTTTAAAGAGTGTGTGAAATAAGAAATAATGAAGTTCGGGTCTGCAGGCTGCTTTTGCTGACTCTGGCGAACGCACACACATTTCAGGGCCCTGTGGTTTCCTGCAGGCGTGCCGAGCTCTCTGCAGCACTGCCCGACCCTGCTACCTGCCAGCAGCACTTTGATCAGCCCATTTTCACATGACAGAAAAATCGCACTGCCTGTCCAGACCTGGTCCCCAGCTGATGGTGGTTTTCACATTGAATCAAGCACTCAGCTCCACTTTTTGGCTGAGCTCACTGTCGTGTCCAGCTGATCCACCCTGCTGAGAGGCGGTGAGCAGAGTGCGGGAGCTGCTGTCAGTACAGAGGGCTTGGAGGAAAAACCCAAACAATGAGATCCATTTGGCTGTTCCCTTGTGGTGTTGGTGCCCATGTTGGGGCCATGGATGACTGCAGAGGGAAAAAGGCCTCTGGGAGATGCAGAGGGTTTCTGTGCAGTGGCGGGAGAGATTACCCAACACAGGGAGGGGAGTGAGTTTAATCAGAATGAGTGAGTCTCCCTGCTGCAAAATGCAGTGACTGCAGACCACAGCTCACAGCAAGTGCCGATGGAAACCACCCTGGGTGCACATTGGGTACAAGCCACTGCCTGGTTGGCAATTTCACCTGTGTGGCAAGTGCCAGTGCTGGCATTTGACTCCCCATGGAAGTTAAACCTATGCAAGAGCTTAAGGATCAGACATGCTGCTTTTTCCTCTGCTGCTACAAACCTGTTGCACAACAAGTCTCCAGTGCAGAGCAAGGGATTTCCACTTTCTGCACAGCATATGGGCCCCTAGCCTGAGCTGTTCCACTCAGGATATGCTGTCACCCAGTGCTCAGGTCACACTCCCGTTCCCAGCTCAGGTATTCCACATCCATGTGATCCCCTGAACTTTTTTTTTTAAAGACTCTTCTGTTGCTGAATCAACAAAGGTCTGTGCAACATAATGAGAGAACTATTCTAATGACTCATACATTTTTAAATTAAATGTAAGATGTTTATTGCAGAGATGCATGGCCATACATTATGCATCACTGTTTTAATACAATAACATAATTCTGATAGAAATTATCCATGTGAGCTGCAATCTATTTTAGCTACTACGCTTTGCGTGCTTGACAATCTGGTCATTCGGCTGTGGAAAAGTGCTTTTACTTGATTACTTGTACTGTTGCTAATCACTGTGGCTTTTGGCACTGCCAGGGTGTTATTTCACTGCCTGAAATTGCCAACAGTATCTGTGGAGGGACCGGGTGTAGCTGTGGCTGCTCTGCCAAACCCCTGTGGCTCCACCCGACACCAAGGAATGCGCAGACTCCAGCACAACACTTGGATAGTCGTTTCATCGGGGTGGGCTCTCATGGGCTGCCACCAACCCGCCTCGTGTAGCCTGGAGAACAGCATCTTCTTTCCTCTGGCTCCTGGGTCACCACTTGCCACAGGCCACGGCTGTAGCCCTGTTTGGCTGCGTGGCAATCACCAATTTGCTGATGCACCCCCAAATCCTGTACTCCCTTTGCTGGGTGGGCTTCAAAATTTACCCATGTCCTGGGGCTTTTGCTTTGTCTCCAAAGGGAGTGTGGCAGGGCAGCGATGGAGCAGTGGAGGTGTGTGCTGTGCAGGACTGAAAGAGAAAACAATGTTCTTTATCTTATGTGATAAGAAAAAATCCCAAAGGGGACAGCTGCTAAAATCATAAGCTCACAGTCGGGATGTGAAGAGTTGGAGGCTTACGCTCCATAGGACTACGGTTGGGTGGGTATTACACTGCTATCTTTCTTCCTGAGTTTCGTCAGCCTGTATTTCAGAACCAGAGGAAGATGCCTAAAATAACGGTGAGCCTGAAGGCTGAGTTAACCCCGTGTGCTCAGTCATTCCCCCGGCAGAGCAGCATCCCCTCCCCAGGCAGGACAGCAGCACTGCTCTGTCACCCTCCTCACAGCACTGCTTGCTCCTGCTGCCACGGCTTGGGGAAGCTCCAGCCAGGGACTGGAAGCCTGGATCAGGCTGACCCAAAGGCTTGTTGCTGTCCCCGGGACAGGCAGGTCCCCACGCTGCCCCAGTGCCACTCTGTGCCCAGGTGTCAGCCCTGGAGGTGAGACAGGAAGGTTCCTGCCCGCGTTTGGCCGCCGCTGCCTTTAGCATAAGGATGTATAAATCAGAGCGAGGGCTGGCTCTCACAGCCACCAGCTCCGGGCTGCGTTGGGCTGATTTATTTTGCGTGGGAGCAGCAGTAGCAGTTTATACCTCTAGTGCAGATTACAAGATAAATCTGGCTTTCAACGAGACCCACTGGTGACTGACACTGACAGAGCTTCTAAATCACCGCAGCTGCCGGGGTATAGCCGTGGGCCAGGTTTGGCCCTGCAGGTCAGGTCTCTTTTTGGCTGGTGTAAATCAGCAGGGCTTGGATTGAGATGTGGTGTCAGGTTCCTGTGCTGGGCTCATTTTTATTTAAGTGTCTATATGGTAATTCCAGCTCAGAGGGGCACCTGTGGGCTGCAGGCCTTCTCTGCTTGAACTTCCAGCTTTTGCCATGCTTGGATCTACCTTTTGCAGTGAAAGTTTTAAGGAACAATTAAAATTCTCCTTGTGGGTGCCACACAGATGCTCTTTTTAAGACCCACTTCGCACTGCTGAGGTCCATCCATATGCAATGAGTATCGTCCTCAGCACTAATTTCAATTATTAATACGCTCCAAAAACTTTTGCACTGACTTTGACATTACAGACAGATTGTCAGCCAGCAGAAGCTGCCTTGGGCTCCCTGAAATGGCCGATGCTGTTTGCTCCTGGAGATTTGCAAAAAAACATGTGAATGTGGCACCTAGAAGTATGATTTAGTGGTGAACATGGTGTTGCTGGGTTAATAAAGGTTGGGCTTGATGGTCTTTTCCAGCCCTAATGATTCTGTGATCCCGTGATAGTCTGGTCTGGCCTGGATAAACTCCCCAGCGTTAAGGTACTGAGAGCCTCCAAAGAGGAGGTGGGAATCCTCACCGTGCTCCAAGAGGCACTGATCTCTTCTGACACAGGTCCTGCTGCCATCAGTGGGTGTGGCATCATTGCCAGACGTGTGCTGCTGCCACAGCCAGGGAATCTTCCCTTGGTTGGACTGATTTCACCTTCCCAGGAGCGTGCACCCAGAGTGGGATCAGACCTGCAGAGTGGCCAGGGACACTTTCCTGCTCCATCCGTGGAGCTGATCCTTGTCCAAGCGTTGGTGTTTGACATTGTGGGAGCACAAGCACACATGCATCCTGTATCAGCATCATACCCAGACCATAAGGTCATTTCTAGACAGATTTTATCTGGACAAATTACACAATAAATGGAATAACCTCACCAAAATACAGTATGTCATAAAAACAACTGCTTTTTGAAATTAATTCTGTTTTGCTTTTCTTAGCCTTTTTGCTAAGAAACTTGGTCCAGGACACACCAAAATGCCTGGCAACAGTCCACAGTCTGGGCCAGGGGACGAAAAAGTGAAAAACCAGCTCTGTTCAGTGTAAGTTATCCAGGGAAAGCTCCATGTCTGCTGTACCCCTCAGTATGCACCCACTTCCCAGCCTGCCACCAGCCTGGCACAGGGCACACTTGGCTGTGGTGTGGACATAATTGTGGGTGCACTCATCACAGACAGCCAGTGGAGCCACCACCAGTAAAACGGGTCCTTGGAATTTTTAAGGTTATTGCACTTTCTAGAAAAATGCAGCAGTTCAGAGATAATCAGGGATCAAAGTACTTCAGAGCCTCCATGGTGGACACAGAGGTACTGAAACATGATGGAGATGAAACCCAAGACAAGTAGAAAGCAAGGGAGGTATTTTTCATAGCTTCTTTATGTCTCCGTGAAATTTAAGCTAAACCACAAAAGTGCTGTTGCTCTTTCTTGGCAATGTTCAGAGGGACTGGAGATACTGAAATGCCTTGACAAGTGGAAGGAAATATCCTGTGGGTTTGGGGTGCATGTAGATATTTATTCGTTTAGCTATCATTCTGAGGAATTCACTTTGCCAGACTTTAGATAAGCATCCATTTAAAGCAGAGTTTTCTGTGGTTGCGAATTATCTCTGTGGCTTTCATTACCATCCTGATTAGACCCCTGAGGGCAGAGCATCAGCTGCTGCAACAGGACATTGCCACTGATGGGCCTTATGGCAATTAGTGCGCGTTGCAAATTTATCTCTCCAAGTAACTTAGTAGCTAGATGGCACTGAAGGTATTTTGTGGCATCTACTGTCTCAGGTATGGCAAAGATATGACTAATTTGCTTGTGAGTGGTAAATAATTGCAGAAATTAGGATTATTCATTTTTATTGCTGTTGGACCAAAGTCTGGTTGCTATTATCACTGTCTCACATGGCTGTTGTGGCTACAGTAATGTCTCAATGTGATAAGCAATTAAGACCCCTCACTATCCAGCCTGTCACATCCTGGCTCCATAGGCCCCCAGGGGGAGAACTGGTGCTAACATGTGTTAGTCACCTATTGCAGATGGTCTGCGAACCTCTAGAGACTCCACACAGACACGAGGTAAGGCAGGCACGAGATGTGGAACAATTTAAGAGACGAGAATGTTGAAAAAGGCTGGGTGCAGAAGAAATTGCCATTTCTGGGACTGTTTATAATTTGTGACTGACTTGGCACACAGCTTCCATTCGTCACCGCAGAGGGGAGTTGCCAAACTTGGGAGCAGCTCTGGTTTTGAAAGTCTCATGATTTCATCTCCTTGGCTGCTGGTACGAAGCCATGGTGCTCCAGGACCCTTATTTATTTTATGATTCAGGCAGAAAGTTCTCAGTCAGAATCACAAAATCATTATAGCTCAAACAACATGTTCAGCAATTCAAGGCTATTTCTCACCCACGTTTGCCCTCCCTGCGCTGCTCCGCTGACTCCACCACGGTTCTCCACAGAGTTTCTCCAGCTTCAGAATTACCTTTTGGCACCGCTCCTGGTGAATGAAAATAGGAAGCTGGATTGCTTCACTAATAATCTTATTTCCAGTTTGTTTCAATTATGCTTCTTTTCCAGTGGGTGTTAAGCAGTTGTTCTGGTCTCACTGGTTCAAGGCGTGTAAAATATGTACAGAAGTTTGTGTGTAAGAGGCTCTGCAGAGAAATAGAGGAGCTGCTGCCCTGCTTTCTTAGGACAGGTCTGTGCCAATTATTCTAGCACTTGTTTGGGAAGGAAAATTTGCCCTAATACCAGTGGCACTGGAAGCTGTGGGACCCTGCACTAGCAGATCCTACTGCTCACACGGGGACCAGGCTCCAGTGCAGGTGGCTCAGGGGTTGCTGGGGGCCACCAGAACTGCCCCTCATCGTGTTTGTGATGTCCCTTGCAAGCACAGCCCATGGCAAAACCCTGCCCAGAAGGCAAGTGCTGTGAATGGGGTATTTAGGAATGTGGGTTACCTCTTGCCTGGTTAAACCCAGACTAAGACTTTTGGGGTGTTTTAATCCCAGCCTTCATCAGCCTCCCCCCCGAGAACCTGTTCCCCCTCAGACCTGTGCTCAGAGACCACAGTGGCAGGAGGGGACAGGGATGTCTTCCTGATGTCCCACTGATTTGGAGAATATTTCAGAGCTACCTCAGTGGACCCAGCTGCCTGACAGGAGATACTTCTGACCTACTTGACTGTGCAGAATCGTAGGAAGAAAGAACAGGGTTACGTTGCTGCATAAAAGGAGCTGTGCATCTGATTGACCTAATTTTGGTCTTTCTTGCACTCTTTTAACTCCACTGGTTTCAGCAAAGGAGTGCTGATTTACACCAGAAGCTGACCCAATTTCCATGGCCTGCACTTGCTGTGCATTGGGGCCACGGTGACATTGCTGTCATCCACTGCCCCATTTTCCCTTGGTTCATGTTTCTGCAGGAGCACAGGACCACAGAAGCACGATGGGTCTAAATATGGACACAGCCAAGCTGGGATGTGGGGCAGCAGGAGCCAGGCAGCCCCTGCTCTAACCTGTCTTTTTCTATCTCCTTAGAAATTCACAGAGCAAATCACAGTGAGCAGTCCCTCAGTGGGATACCAGGGCTGCAAGATAACACAAGGGCGAGGTTGGCCAGGTGGGTGGGGGTGGTGCAGCTCCATCCCCTCCCAGCACCCTGGACCAGCACCTCGGCTGCTGGTGTTGTACCTGGATGCTGCATCTCTGTGAGGGTGAAGGACCCGGAGCACAGAACATCCCCTCCCTCCTCCTTCACTTCAGCTGCGAAACCCTGTGAGAGCTGCATCAGAGGAGCCTCGGTGCTGAAGTTTGTTAATTAATATGCTACAGTTAACTGTGTCAAAAGCTTCCCTCAGATGAGGTGAAAGAGCTGCTCACGTTTCTCTTTGATGGGAGGCAGGGAGGTGTCAGCAGCGGGGCCGAATGTGGCGGAGCAGACACCGCTTCTGGCAGCGCCTGGGCATGAACTGCCCTTCTGTAATTGCACATAAACCACGGGAGATGAAACACCCACTGCTCTGCTGCTGCTAATATCATCAGGTGTCCTCTGATAACTGGGAAGAAGGGATCCTGCTAGGGCAGTGCTCACTCTTTGGGACCATTTCCTATTATTTGCAGGGAATAACAGCATGCGGTGCCTGGTGGGCATTGGCAAGCAGCAGCAAAAGCAGGAATGTCTCCTTGCCTTTGCTTTTATCTAAAAACTGCCTGGGCAGGCTCATTAATTCAGGTTGGGTTTATTGGACGGATTTGAAATCAAAAACCCGCGAAAAATATTGGCAAGAGATAATCATGCTTTATTTCTGAATTCTAACAGTTTGAAACAATCAGAGGTAATTGCCATAAAGCAGAAAGGGAAAAAAAAATCCTCGAAAGGTGTTCCAAGTAACTGGGCAAAATAAATGAGAAACACTGAAAGCCATTAGTTTTCCCTTGCTCTGTGTCAGCCCTGGCTCTCCTCTTTCCAGCATCCTCAGCCTCTCAGTCAGCTCAGCAAAAAGAAATTTTTCACCCAGTCTCAGCATTAAACCCCTTGTGCCAGTTTGACCTTGGCTGGGATGACCACAGAAAGACACAGGATCTGCTGTTTCATGATAAAGTGTAGGTTTAGTTATCTCAGGGTCATGGAGGGCTGACCAAGTCAGGTCACAGGGCTGAGGTTTCTGGCTTGGGCCGCCTCATCTTACAGCTCCTGGTGTTGGACTCAGTTTACAAACCGGGTGAGCTGCATTGCCTACATTTTCCAAGGTCACTCTGACCTCCTGCTGGAGATGTGGCCACTCGCCTGCTAACTTGCGGAAGAAACTGAGAGCAGCATTTGGAGCCAGTCCAGTGCTGTCTGGCTTCATGACATTCCTCTGTGTGTCCATGCATCATGATCGGACCATCCTTCTGCTTCCAGGACACACATGCCCAGTTTTAGAAGTTTGAGTGTTGGAGGAGAAATCTGCTCCCTCCTGCTTCAACCCCAGCCTGAAACCATCCCCATTTGTCTGTTGCAAAAACACAGCAAAATGCAAAGCTGTTGTCAGTGCTGTCAAAATTCGAGCAAAAGGTAAAATGAAGGCCAGGAAAGAGAAAAACCTCTTCTTCCTGAGCCCCCACACCTTGAGGAAGGAGACCAAACTGGCTTGGAGGGCAGGTGGACGAGGAGCAAGTGGTCCAGGGGTGCAATAGCAGCTTGCAAGGCATCCTGTATTTAGGTTTGATATTAGGGAAAGGTTCTTCACCCAGAGGGAGGCTGAGCAGTGGAACAGCCTTCTCAGGGAAGTGGTCACGTCTTCAATCCTGCCAGAGTTCAAAAAGCATTTGGACAACACACTCAGGCACATGGTGATTCCTGCGGTTGTCCTGCGTGGTGACAGGAGCTGGACTCAATGATCTTTGTGGATCCCTTCCACCTCAGGTTATTCCATGATTCTATGGTTTTCTGGCCACCTCTGCTTCTCCTGGTTGCCAAAAGCAGAGGTCTAAGTGCTTTATCTGATATAGCCAGGCAGTGGCAGCTCGGGGATCTCAAAACGCTGTTGTTCCCCAAAGAGACCCTGAGGAGTGCCAAAAACCCCACTCACGCCGATCCCCCCAGGGAACAGCAATAGAATCAAGACTTAGCAACAGTCCTGAATCATTGGGTTTCTGTGCAGACCCTGCCATTGGGAGTGAAAATAAAGAAAAGGAATTTCTGCCCTCCACACCTCGCCCAAATGAAACAGCCGGCTGGGCTGGGCGTACGCTGGGATCGGATCATGGGCGTTTATTACTGCTGGCAGCAACCTCGGCAGCCCTGGAGTCTGCAAACGCCTTAAAATGTCTGCCTGGGCTTTTCTGGAGCAGCTATGCATCCTTCTGGGGTTGGGTGAATTTTATGGCTATAATCAGATGCCTCCATTACTCATTTCTGCTCTTTCTACCTAAAATGTCTGACAAGTTCAGCTGCTAAAGGCAATCTGTAAAAACAAGGGCCTGAACTGTCAGATCGCCCAAGCACGGCCCCGTCTCTTGCCTCGGCGCTAATGAGAGACGAGGTTGTGCTGCCAGACGCCAACTGGTCAGAGAAGGGAGGCAAAGGAGAGCTGAAGTGATAAACTCCTCAATTTAAAGTGACGTTTTCTGTGTTAACACCACTCAGGCTCTGGCAGCCTTTGCAGTGCTAAGAAAGACACTAAGAGGGGGGAAAAAATAATAAAATCCTCTGCCCTGCCTGATTCTCAGATGTCTGGTCCATACCATTTATTTTTAATACTAATGTGACGTGGTTTAATATTCTGTCAATTAAATTCAGTTGTCGGGGTGATGTAGAAGGGAGCCTGAACTGAATCCCCAAGTGAAAAACAATCCACCCCTCCCAGTGGTTTTCCCAGACATCGCCCTGCAGTGATGGACACAGACCAGCAGTGCACCAAGTTGGTAGGGCTGAGGGCAGCACAGGATATGACCCTTCCTGATCCCACCTTTGCTTTTATTTACTTCCCCCATGAGCAGGAGAAGCACCACGGCTGGAGTGGCCCCAGTGCTGTGTCAACCTCCCAGCTCTCATATCATGAGGTGGGAGAAGTGGGCATGAAAATTTGCAATCTATAATTGAGATTATGTGTTTGGGTTCACCTGGAAATGGTTGTCTTCTCCCATGTGCAACTCCTTGGGGAATTTTACAGGAGTTCCTCAGGAAATTTGGGGGTGGAATCAATAGTAGGGGAAAAAGAATTGATTTTAGTATTACTGTGAAAAAACAGAATCTGGCTCTCCACAGCCCAGATGATGGGTGTTTGGGAGGCTCTACCTAACCACCGTGGGTTTATTCAGAAGAAGCCCATGGAGAGGTCAAAAACTCTGTTCCCATGGGGCATTTCCAAGCCCTTCCATGTCCCAGCAGCACAGTGGGGCTGAGGCTGCCCAGCTCCTTGTGCTGGTGTGTGCAGACACCTCGGGCATGTTCCAGAAGGACTGGATCTTTATCTCCACCAATTAAGAAAGAAATGGTCTCCAGGGCAGCCAGGCAGGTTTCATAAGCACTAAATCCCCATGCAGGAGGCTCCTGCAGGACTGGGGAAAAATATATCCATTGCACAAGTAATCTCACTAATAGACTTAAAAAATTCAAATGTTTTGCACAAAAAACTGACAGATGATCTCCAAACAAATAACCTCTCAACATAAACACAGCACGAAAAATTCATTAAGTGCCTTTTAATAGCATTGGATTTGACTTAGAAGATCTTTTTCAGATGTTCCTCTCAAGCAAACCTAAACATCAAATAATAATTGTGTAAAGGCAAGTGCTATAATAATAATAATAACGCTGAAAATGCATTATGCATCTTTCCCTTTGATAAAGGTCTTTGTGCTTTTATGAAATGTTCATTATCAGTACTGTCGCCCTGTATCTGAAGAAGAGAAGCCGGTGCTTTAGAGTCTGAGTTCTTCAGCGTGTGCAGCCGAGAACAGAGCCAACGGGGCATTATTTCTGATAGACTGAGGCTATAAAACTATCCTTCATGTTCCCAGAAAAAAAATTTCTGTTATTTATTCGAAATTAAAACCAACGCGGGGAAAAAAAAAATTCCTTTTTTATAACAGATTCAGCTAACGTTCTGTTTTCTTATAGTTTAGATTAATAATGATTGCTCTAATCTTTTGCTGTATTTCAACAGTTTCAGCAGGTTTATGGGGTAAGATTGTTATTATTTACCTCACTGACTGATTTTATGGAATAACTGCAGGTTTTCATGGAGGTACATCAAGTGCTGAAGTGAAGGGAAATAAAATATAACAGCAGTTTTCACTGCTAATGGAAGAAGCAAAAAAACAGAGGGCAAAAAGGACATAGTATATATTTAAAATGTTAATATACAAGCGTTAATATACAATAAACTCTATTTAGACTGGTGGGACTGGTGCTTTTTTATGGTGTTTATAATGACTATGGAAAAAACATGGAGGAAGTCACATCAGGGAGTGATCCAACATTGGTGTCCAAAGACTGGACCCTTGTCTCCTCTCTCTCTGCTTCTCCACACTGTGATTTTGAGGATACTCTGCAATTTTTAGCTCTTACACCACTGAATACAAATGTGCCTCTAACTGGGGCTGGCCAAAACCTCCTCAGAGAGTGGAAAATAGCGCAGCATTTTTCATCCTATGGAATGGAATAAAAAAACCCCAAACAACCCTAAGAAAGGTGTCGCAGTCCGTGGGACTGGCAGGCTGGGACAGCCCTCCCATCCCTGGCACAGCAGGAATGGAGCTCTGGGTACCAGCCCCTGCTCTGAGCCACTCTGGCACTGGAGCTCCAGGAGCAGTCAGGGATCACATCCAACGTCCCATCAAGTCAAGGGGCTCCGCTTCAAAGCCAGGAAATACATTCTTAAAAGCTGAAACCAGTTTTGTAAACACTTAGGCCTAAGTCTGGAAACCTCTAAGAATGTTTTTTCTGGTTTCTTTTTTTTTATTCTTATATGATAATTGAAAACATGTGTGCCCTGCTCCCACTGAGTTTTGGAAGCATCTGCCCTAAGATGAACAAGCCCTGCTGCTCGCTGGGCTGGAAACTCCCCAAATCTCTACAAATGTGCAAAAGTGAAACCTAAGAGCTGGCAGAGTCAATATTGAGAGTTTCAGGAGGCACAGTCTGTGGTTTAAAGCTTTAAAAATAACAATTGCCCGGGCTTTCAGATACCAAAGGATTTGGCAATTGGATTACCATAGCAATCAATGACACATGAAAATGCGATCACAGAATGTGAATTCTTCTTTCCCTGTTTGAAGATTTGATGTGGTCAAAACATGATAGCTTTATTTACCTTCTGGCAGAGAAGAATTCCATTTTTCTTGCAATAAAAAAGGGTCTGCAATGATTTCTCAGATAATTTCAGTCACGACGGGTCCGATACATCACGTAACTCTCATCCTTCCTCAAGAGCAGCATGGACGAGCACTGCAGAGCCCAGGCAAGAAATAAACACCTTGGACCTTCTAAATGCCATTGAGATTTTAAATTTGAACCATCAAATACTGGGAAAATGTGGAATAAACCAGGCAATTTTCCTCCCAAACAATGACCCTCATTTTTCAGTCAACTTGAAAGCTGGCTGAAAATATTCAAAATGTCAGTTCTGAGAAAAAAATTCAGTGCTCACTGGCTCCTCCCAGAAATATTTGCTTAGGTGCACCAGAATGCAGAAGTATAAATGGAAATCAAAGACACAAAGAATTCTTTGAAAAAACAATCTGTGTACTTACCCAACACAGTTGCAGTCGTTTCCTGTGTTATCCTTGCAAAATGAAGAAATGCTCAGAGCTAACCCTTTAAGGGATTGCTACAGACACCACAAAGGAAATTTAACTTGGAGGGATTTTTTTGGTTTATGATGTTATTCCTTAGACATTTAAAAAAAAAAAAAGGATTGTTTTTCTTTTACAGAGGCACTAGGACAAAGAAGGGATGCAAATAATTCTGTATTCAGATGACTGTCGTCTCTTCCCCTAGCACAGCTGTAAGATTTGTGCCTTTGGCACCAATTGCTCCTGATAACCGCACATTTCTGATGCTGTTTTTCAGCAGTGAGCTTACCATCTTCAAAATTAGTCATTGCAGAAAAATCTGTGTAGTGGCGGGGATGATAAAATAAAATTGTCATGAGAGGGGATGAAAAAGAGCTGGACCTGAAATTCAGGTCAAGAGCGACGCTGATTATTTTGAAAGAAGTCCTATATTTATAAATCCTTGGCAGTGCTATCAACTTGTTTGGTACCAGACAGTGAAATTAGGATTTTCTTTTAGATGAAGCCCTGATCCTAAAGAAAAACACTGGCCTGCAGATTTAGTGCCTGTACAGGCAGTGGGTCTGTGCACTCCTGTTGCAACTCAACCAAGCAGTTGCAAAATTGGCTTTTCCTGCCCCTGCTCTGCCAAACCTGGCTGCCAGTCAGGTCCCTGCCTGCGCTGAGCCCTGCAGGACGGGCTGCTTTGATGTGATCAGATAAATCACAAGAGCCCAGGTACACCAGCTCCCTCCAGAGCTGTGTTTCCTCCCGGGGCCTCCCGCGGCTCCAGCCAGCCCCACTGTTGTTGACATGACCTCGGGGGTTTCCAGCATTTCCCCACAGCGAGGGTTTCACAATGGGTTGAAGTTCAGACTGAGGAAAGGTTTCCTGGTGTGCTGCCACTGTTGGCTTTTATTTTTCTCAACACGAACCACCTCCGTCCAACCCCTCTCTTGCCCCTTGGACATTTCCCTCTTCCAATGCAGTCATGCAACCCTCAGTGCCTCCTCCCACCGTGGCCAAGCCCCTCTGCCCAAGCACTTCATCATTTTTCTTGCTCTTCCCTAATTCTGACCCCTTTGTCAGCACTCCTGAGCTCATGAGCTGCCCAGAAATACAAGGCTGATATTTTCAGAGCTGTCCGCAGCAATTGGGTGGCTCATTTCTTCTTTTTATTTTTTTTTCTTTCTTTTTTTTTTTCCCCCTCTTCTGCTGGCATTAAAATCTCCAAGACAACTCAAAAAGTCTCAGCCTGTGGATTTGGAGGACAGGGAGAAGGACGCGCCCTTCCCACATGAGGAAAGGGATGCTGTTGCTTCAGGCTCAGCTCAGTCCTTGGGGTGGCTGTGCCATGCTGGGGCACAGGGGGATGTTTCCCCACGGCTGCACTCAGATCCCAGCACTGCAGGGGATAAAAGGAGGGCATTGCCATGCTCACATCACATGCCATGTTCACATCAGCCCTTCCCAATCTCACATTGCCTGCAGGACACTTTTTTGCAGGTATTTGCTGGTAGTAAGGAGACACAGAAAGCACGCACAAAAAAATCTTTAACTGAAGAGTTAACTTTGCTTGAAGAGATAGTGACAAATCACATTTCTCCACACAAATCTGTGCTGAGCCAGAATCCTCCCTTGTGTAACTTCTGACTTCAATAGGCAAGGGCTGGTCGCAAGCCGCAATTAGAGCTGGCCAGGAAACAACGGGTTTTGTCTCATGGCAACTTCTGAGGTTTCAAAATCTGTTTATGCTCTGCAGAGGAAACGAAATCAAAACATTTCTAATATGAGATGGGAGCCTGTCAAAATGTCCATTTTCTGTGCAGCAAGCTCCTGGTTTTGCTGTGGCTCTTCCCCTGCCCTCTCACCGTGGCCGGGGCACGGGCCATGCCTGCAGCCAGGAGCAATCACAGGGCTGGTACGCCTGGGTGCCAAATGCATCCATGCTCAAAGCCACCCATGTGTTTTGATAAAAACAGATGAATTCAAAACACTGTGACCAGTCTTGCCCGGAACGTTTGGCTTGTTTGGGATCAGGCTGACCTGGTACTGCATCGCCAGCACCCCGGTGGGACTGAGACTGACCTAAATGGACATGGGCCTCTTCTGCTCAGTACATCTGTCTAGAAGGACCTTAAAAATCTGATCTAAGGTCTAGCAAAAACTTTAAAAATATCCCCTCTGTGGAAGATATGAAAGGCCCAATGGCAGACTTGGCAGGAGTGAATGTCTGCCTGGGAATCATTGGCATTTCCTCTTCTGCCCCACGTATCTGCTGACCGTCTGTGGCCCTGCTCCTCTCCATCCCAGATCCATCTCCACTGCTCACCATCCCAGGTCTGTCTCCACTTCTCTCCATCCCAGGTCTGTCTCCACTTCTCTCCATCCCAGAGCAGCTCAGTGCAGCTGAGGGTTCTGGTGTAGCTCATAAAGTACTTTGCCAACCTTTCCATGAAAGCTGCTAATCAATTGATGGTGGTGAGTGAGCACAGTAAGAAAGGGTGAAGAACTTTAACAGGGGCACTACCTTCCCAATAGCCTGAGTGCCCTCCTTAGCACACTTCAGACTTAAAAAGTCTTTCTCCAAATAGCTTTCTGCTGGTTATAACACCAACAGAAAATAGGGAGGAAGGTGGATTTCTTCAGCATGGCACAGGCGTGTCTGTACTGCCCTGAGTTTGTCCTGTCCTAACTCTCTCTGTCCACTGTCAGCCCACTTGCCAAACCAGAGAGACAAATCACAGCCCTGCAGGGTGGCAGACCAAGGAGCGTGATCTGAGTGACTTTGAGCCATGAGTTAGAGGAGATGGTGGATAATGAAAGGATGAGAACAGGAAAACCTCTTTCCCCGAAGGGTATGTGTGTGACATTAAAGAGCCTGAAAGTTTCTCAAAATGCTTCACTTCTTTTTTCCAGACAGCATGTTCCAACCTAAGGGCTTCAACCTAACACTTAAAAAAATTACCTTCAATCAGCTCAGGCCCATAATCTTTGCTTTGCCACTCTCTTTGAACAGGCAGACACTCATGGACAGTTCTACTGTCACAGGGAGACAGGTCCCAGCCCTGCTCCTTCACATCCCCCAGAATAAACCCGTGTGTGCAGAACTGGAGACCACCCTACTGTAATAACTGTGCACCATCAATGTGCCCCTTCCAGAGACAAAAGACCCAGTAAGTCCCTGAAGGGCTTGTGTTTTAGGAAAGAAGAGCCAAGACATCAGCAATATGCAATGGGTGGAGAGGACAAGCAGTGACTGCGGGGCCATGGTACCTGTTGGAACCGTGGGTAAGTCAACAAGAAATGTCCTGCTCATTTCATCTGGTAGCATTTGGTCCATTTATTTTAATTGCAAATAAATGCAAAGCAGAAAGAAAGGGTTGTAGTTATTGTTGGAGCAGAGAAAACATTTTGTGCGGAGAGAAGGCTGGCCTTCAACCATCCAAGTAAAACCCATTGCCTAAACAATAGAGCTTAAAAGATGAGCAAATTGCTGTTTATGGGCTGTTCCAGATCCATACCACTCAGGACGGAGCCAGGGCTGAATACATGAGCAAATTTGCTGCCTAAATCATTAGAAAAACAAGCCTTGTGTGGGATTTGAGCCATTTTAAATCATTCACTCAGAGCAAAGAGGAAAGACCAGAGCAGCAGCAGACGGAGCAAAATTAGTGAGAGCATTATCAGTCCAGATTTGCAAATGCTGGTGCAGGCAAAACACATGTGAAGGCCACAGCATTAATGTAGCTGGCTTGTGGTAGCCTGAAGGAACAACCCAGCCAGTGCTACGAGCCAGCCAGCCCACCTCAGTGTGGGGAAGGGGAGTGTTTCCCCGTGCACATTCCAATCCCTGTCCCAGCGTGGGCTGGGAGACGCCTGCCTGTCACCCTTCTGTGTGCTGAGCAGCTGGACCAGATTTTGCAGACTCAAGCTGCTTTGGGAAATGCAATGCCTCGTTGGCATGCAGCTATTCAAGCTGGTGCCTATTATGTCTCTCCTATTAAATGCTCTGAAAACAGGCATCGTGCACAGAGGGGCTGAGCAAACCTTGTTATACAGTAATTATGCAATCAGTGCATAATCTCATTTTGGTGGCTGGGGTGTGGAGGGAAAGTTTTGGTTCCTAGATGCTTGCAGGGGTCTCTACAATGAAATGCATACAGACATATTTACAGCCACTGGCAATGAAAATTCTGAGCAATGCTAACTATATTGAGCTTCTGTGATGTTGAGAGCGACTTACAAAAGCCCCACACATCTGGTTAGGCTCAAAAAGACTCTTTGACTCAATAGTCAGATTTCTGCAATTGAAATGCTCTACAATTAACAGCCCCTTCTGGAACAGGGCAGGAAAAAGCTTTCAAAACCCAAGAAGGTTTTGGGGTTGGGGTTTTTTTTGAGATTTTTTGCATCTCTTCCCCTGAATTTGAGAGGAAGCCAAAGCTTTTCAAAGCTTTTCTAAAACAAACAAGCGAATCAAATTCCCTCTCCACCCTCCTGGAGAGAGGAACACCCTGGATGAGCAAATCGCCCTTTACTAAGATGCTTCCCTGCTGGTGAAAGTCCCACAGGCAGACAGAGCTGGAGTTTGGGTTTCTTGCCCTTCATTTTTTCACATCCCTGGCGCTCTGCGTGGTTTGAACTCAGCTGTTTCCTTCGGCAGGGGACAAATTTTGCCGGGGGAGAATTTTATGGTACAAGCCTGCTGAAAAACAGTTTCCAAAGAAAGTCCAATCAAGATGGGTGTGTTCCTATGAAAAGTTTGACTTTCCCTGTATCCACAATTTTTGCAAAACAGTGCTAGGGGAAAGGCTCCCTTTTATTGTTCCTTTCTATGGACACACAGTCTCGTGGCTCTATAGGGCAGAAACTCAGAGAGCCAAAGCGGAGCACAGGATTTCTTCTATCTGATGGGCCAAATTCTTTGCTGGTATAAATAGATTGAACTCTGCTCAGGGGGACCGTGGCCATTTATACCAACAGAGGACTTGGCTCACAGTCACAGCCTGTTTCTTTTTTAAACCCCAGGAGACATGACCCAAACCCTGTGGAGGCAGATTCAGACCCCAGCCACCATCACTTTCTAGGCACTTTCTATTTTGGTCCCAGCCCCGCTCACTGCTCCAGTCCAGGAGAGACCTGGGGAGGACATGAGGACGTGGAGCAGTCCCAGGTTAGGAAAGCCCAAGGACATCCCCATTTTCTGGGTCTCAGGAGACAAGCTGTCAGATGTTGCAGCCTGGATCAGCCCAGCTAAGCCTGGAGAAGATTAGGAGTAGATTTGGATGAGGTCTGTACCCAGGGCTGTGGGCACATGTCCCAGCTTGGCTTTGCACGTTGCAGATGTTCATGGAAACTCCCTAGAAAGGACTTTCTCGGCCACTTCTCCTCCTGCACTGCCTGTTCCAAACTGCTGCATGTTGCAGCTCTCCATCCCTTCCCTGGCCACCCCACAGCTGCTCCCCTCTGCATCCACATGCAGAAATTGCTGCCCACTGCTGCTTCTCCTCTCCCAGGGATGCAGATCTTCTCTGGTCCCTTGGCAGAGGAACCCTGGGGGCTGAAAGCGAGGGGCTGTGCTGTGTCCTCCCCACGCAGGCTGCGGCTGGGGAATCCCAGTGCAGAACTCCCCCAGAGGTGGCTGAGTTTCACAGGGGAGGCTTTGAAGGGCTGAACACCTTTATGGGGTGACCATAGGGGCTGTGGGTGTGGGCTAGCACCAGAGCTGAGCAGGTTTTCTGCCACTCGTGAAAATGCACTTTAAAAGTTAATTGATTTACACATCTGCTTTTTACAGAGCATTTTAAAACGGCAACTCCTGACCCTAAAAAAAAAAAACCCAGCCAACACACAAAAGAATTCAATAAATCACTAAAGTGCTGCATCCACAAGCACAGCCATGCCTAACCCTCGAGTTTCTGCCTTTCTGGGCACATGAAAGCCGGAGGTTGCCGTGGCCAGGCAGCTAAAGGCTGCAGATCATGGCCAGTCACTGCCCCTGTGAACCAGCACTGCACACACTCACTCCTGACTCCCACTTGTGGAAAATCACTTTTTCTCTGCCCCTGCAGAGGTGGCCGTGCTGGCCGGGGCTGCTGGCACACAGCACTGCCCTGTGCCCTCCCCAGACTATTTTTAGGTTGGTTTTCTGGTAAAATAAAACTCCTGCAATCATTCTGGCTGTGTTGATGTATTCCTGGCTGCCTGTCCATTGGCCCTTGAATGATTTATGCACCCCCTGGCCAAGCCTGGTGACACTGATGCTGGCAGGATGAAGGCAGGCTCCTCTTCATCATTTCAGATCCCAGCCCAAGGCAGTGCCTGTGCTGGGGGATGCTTCCCATATAGGACACACAGCCTGGCAAGGGAAGATATTTCCACTCTCATCCTCCTCCTTTTTTCTTGTGTGACATTTTTACTTCCTAAAATATTGCATGTGCCCTCTGGACAAGTGATTAAATTAGAAGATCAACAATACATGAAGAAGGAGTGGGATCAATTCACAGAGAAGTGGCCGAAAGCAGTTTATTACATCTTTTGTCTTTTTTTGCTGGGAGATCATTTGCCAAATCATTAAAGGAAAAAATCAAGTGAATGGGACGACCAGCAACTAAAAATTGTCTTCTTCTTAACAAATTGATATGATTACAATATTATTCTGAATAAAATGATTAAAAAAAAAAAAAAGAAAAAGTGGATAAGGTTGCTTTAGAGGCCAGATTCTGGACTCAGTTACCCCAATAGCTCACTGATTTACTGTAGCAATTCAAGCCATCATGTTCACATTTACCATCACATAAGTGGACAGGACTCTGATGGCAGCTTGTCTGATGACAGATTATGTATGTGCACCCAGTGCCTGCTTGCCAAAATAGAAACCTTCAACCTTTTCCCTGCTTGCACCCCCAGATCAGGACTCTGAAAGAATATTGTGCAGGCAGTATTACAGTGCTTCTTGCACCACCTTGCATCAACATCCACTTTCACCTCCTTTTACACCAGCAGAAGCTCAGAAGGCAGGTAAGATTAAATTCCCATTTCCAAAAAAACCCTTCCAAAATAAGAGAGGTTGCCAGTTTATATCAAATAATAATTTCCAGGTGCAATGAACTGTCAAAGCACAAGATTTGCTGAACTGGGCTGGGAATAACATTGCTGAAATCACAAAAAAATACTGCAAATCCCAGAGAAAGAAATCCTTGGAGCTCCAGGAGGGGCATCAGCCTGGTTGCCTTACCCTGGTTTTCTCTTGCTCTGTTTTAACCTTATTTGAGCTGCTCGTGACCGGCAAGAGCATCATCTTCTGCTTGAATCTGCCTGGGTTCAACATACACAAGCCAGAGAAAGATCCAAATCCTGTCAATTTGCGGCAGACAGAAGATGATAATGCTCTTGAAACATGTCCAGCATTTCAAAACCCTTGCCATAAAAAGGCAAAAGATTATTCAATCCTGGAAAACAGCAGTGCAGGACCTGGGTCACCACATTTTCATTGGGAGCTGGATCTTCTGCTTTCGCTCCATCATCTGCTCTTCACATGACTCCACTTAACAACTGCATCTGATTAGTCTTTGTGTGCTGGGTGCTATTATTTTTTTGTTGGAATTAGTGCCTCCTGGGTTTTTTTTCTCTATTTCCCAAAATACAGCTGAATTATCTTCTCTCACCCAGAGCTTGGGTGCCTGGGTATTCCCTTTTTGCACGGTAAAGCCGAGCTGCCTCGCTGTTGTCATTTTATGGCTGGGATGGGAGAAAACAAAACTCATTTTCATGCAAATCCCCACTGTCTATCAGACATCATAGTTGTCAAGCAGGTCATTAGAGGCCTACTGTGTAAAATGAAGATTACTAATTAGAGCTGAAGAAATAATTTGCAACAAATAATTTATCCAATGAATTTAGATTTTCTTTCTCCTTGTGGAGGCTCTGCAAGCAGGTTGTTACTTCGCCAGAGCTGGGTATTATTTGAAATGTTTTTAACTCATTATGCTCATGAATGATTCAGGTTTTTCAGTGTTACTTTTTTGAGGTAGATGGTTAATCAATGTAGATCACAGGATTTGGGATTTACCTCCTGGCTTAGGTGTCAAAATATAGCTGAAATGAATAAAAATCAGTATATGCTTAAAAAGTACATTCCATGAACACTGATTTGTGTTTCTGTGAATGTAACAGCTCAAGAGTAACTTGGGAATTTTCCATTAAAATACATTTTTCCAGCAAAAATAAGCTACTGCAAAATCTATAATTTTATCCTGAGGAAATCTCTTGCAAGTCAAAAAGACCCTCCAGCCTGAGGTGCATTATGCAAGTGTTGTGAGTGAGTATCACCAAAAACAGGAAAACCAAGGAATTTATCCTGCAGGGAAAAAGGGAGCAAATGCATCCAGCTGCCAACAGCCCCAAAGGCCCTGTAGGACCCTACTCACATCCATTATCGAAGTAACTGGAAACGAAATCTTATGTGTTGTGATTTATAGTCAAAGGAAACAGGATTTAGCAAGACCTGATCAGTTCCCTACAATGGAAAATGTCAAAACATGGATTTTGGATAATTTTGATTGACCATTTCTCTTCAACCCGTGACACATTCTGTTACTTTGGCTCAAAAGGTTCATCTGATTCAGCTTGAAAAGAAAAACTGAAAATTTCTATTGATTTTCATCCCATTACAAAAGTCAATTTTTGCAGATATTAATTCCAGTTGATGCACTCTATGAACACTCAAAGAAAGGTGGAGCATGAAGAAAGGAGAGAAATTCACCCAGTGAATTAATTCCAGCATCCAAGCCCACATTCACAGGAAACCATTTGCAGTATTCCCCACCTTTATTAATAACGTGGGGCAAAGTCACACCTGTGGCTGATACTACAAAATCCTGGATTGCAAAGGAGCAGCTTCATTTTCAGCTCTCTAATGAAGCATACGGGGAGCAGTCTTGGGGGGATGGGAGGATCAAGAGAGTTTCAATGAATTTAAAGAGAGACAATTTGTACCAGACTCCTCAATCCCATCTGCTTCATATCTGGAGCACTCGTTGTTCCCTGCACTCACTCTCTCATTCACCTTTGTGTTTGCAGTGTTGGTGCTGAGGAGGGATGGGAGATGGAGGGATACTCAGCAGGAAAGGGGATAAAATAGAAAGCAGTTAGCACTCAAAGCTTGCTTGTTTAGTCTAAAGATCTCCCAGAGGAAAGCAGGGAAGTCTCATAAAGCTGCTGAGACGGCTGGGGAGAAACAGTGAAGGGAGAAACAGTGAAGGTTTTTTACT
Source organism: Pachycephala philippinensis (assembly GCA_013397055.1). Classification (NCBI taxonomy): domain Eukaryota; kingdom Metazoa; phylum Chordata; class Aves; order Passeriformes; genus Pachycephala; species Pachycephala philippinensis. The sequence continues at coordinate 1,703,990 of VWZT01003312.1, read as the reverse complement.
TTGTGTCTTCTCCATGGACCTTTCACCCTTCCACATCAAATCTAGGGAAAGTCAGGGAAAATCTTTTGCAAAAAGGACTTTTCTCCCAAAAATCAGAAATTTTGGAGCATGGTTGATGGGCGTCAGTTGCTGGAGCCTTTTATGGCTTCCTCACCTGGAGTCAAGTGGAAGGGGGGATAGTCTGGGATAAAGATGTCTGAGCATCAGCAGAGTTTGTGCTGACTGAATAGCACAGGTGAGGAGATGTGGTGGCCCTGGAGAGGGAGAACCAAGCACGGTTAGAGACATTCCCATCTCAGCCATCACTGCTGTGTGCAATGCTGGTTAAGTCTCCTTTCCATCTGTAAATTGGGAATAACTGCTCTTCTTTGAGAGGGGCTTCAAATCCCCTGGATAACACATTTTACATAAGAACTAACTTACTATTTTGGTACACAGATAAAAAGCATTCATTGGAAGGAGCCAGATCAACCCCCAAACCAGGAAAAATCCTATCCTAGACACGCCAGCCCACCTCTTCCCCTCACTCTCTCTCTCTTACGTGCAAAACGAGCGCAGCCCAAGCAGCATTTGACTCCACATCAGCCCAGCTGGACCCACAATGTCTGGGTGGGTTTAGAGTGAGGAGAAATGTGCTTGAGGAGCTTTGCACTGGAGGCCATCCCCTCTGACACCCTCCCTGTGGGAATGGAGCCTCTCACAGAGCCACATCGCCGCCGGGGAGACAGCGGCAGCGCGGCTGCAAACGCAGCACTTCCGTGCTTAAATACATTTTCCCCCAGACTGAGCATAGGTTTAAAAGAAAAAAAAAAAAGAAAAAAGGAAAGAACATTGAAGAGAAAAACGACCTTATTCAAAACTCAATGGGAAAACTCCCCCTGAATTTCAATGAGCCTCAGCAGGCCTGTGAGGCTGGATTAACATAAGAGCTGGGAGGAAGATTTCCAGGTGCTCCCCACACCCAGAGTCAGGTTTTCCAAGAAGAATCAGCACCAATGTATTTTGCCCTCCAGCTCAGTAATGTGTTTACAGCCAGGCAGCCTGGCAATGGCAAGGAATGTTTCTGTGCTGTGTAGGAAAGCCTGGCCACCCAAGATATACCTGTGTATTTCTAAAGGAGTTTTATCTGCCTTTCCATCCGTGGCAGAGGAGATGCCGCCCGGCTCATCCCAGCTGTGCCCAGCTGGCTGAGGCACTGCCAGGGCAGGTGCCAGCAAAGGTTTCACCTCCCCAGCCAGGCCTGTGAAGTCTTGTTGTTGGGAGAGTCCAGATTGCACCACCACCAGCAGCTGGGAATGGGGGTGGGATGGGGATGAGGTGAGCAGTACCTCCAGGAGAGACCTGCCCTCTTTTTCAGGAATGCCGGAGGGTGGATGTGCCCACAAAGCTGCTGCCCCTCCTCAGTGTGGGCACTCAGCAAAAACTCCTCCCTGACCCCTGTGTCCTCTCTGCAGGGTCTGGACCAGGAGGAGGGACCCAGCAGTACATCTCTGAGCTACAGAAGTTTCCTGTCTCGGCACAGCATTCCCAATCTCATGTGGCCAGACCCTGTGAACACTGAAGGAAGGGCAGCAGCTACTCCCAATACTGTGGTTACTCCTGTTGTGGCAGTGGATGGGGTTTCATCTTCGTGTCTGGTTTCACCCAGCAGAAAAACAGAAGCGAATCCCACCAAAATCTCATCAAATTGTTGCTGGGTCTATCAGCAGGCAGCAAGCACAGCTGGAAAGGCAGTGACATTTGCAGGAGGTTTTATACAGCTGGGAGGTTTTTAACCCTTTCTCTCAACAAGTTATTTAAAAATGTGTGTTTGAGAGAACTGAGAAAACAGAGAAACAAACCAGGCCTAATCACACCAACTCCGAAAGAACAAGTTAGGTAAGGTCTCTGAAGGAAGAGGTTTCATCTTCAGCTCCCAGAAACATGTCTGTGTGCCAGCCTCAGCTGTTGTTATTTTAATGGGGACCAGGATTTGAATTGCAATCGGTTCTCTGGGCTGCTTTGGGCTGAACAGAGCTGGTGCCTCGCTGCAGCTGTGGGAATCTCATTAACGAGAGCAGGATCCATCTCTGACTCCGGATCCGTCACTGAGCTGGGAATCAGCCTGACCATCTGAGCCAGGCTGCCATCTCACTGAAGGCTGCCTTTGTAACCTCTCCCTGTGCCTTTAGCCCTCAGCTGAAATTTTTAATGAGTCCCTAGAATTAGCCCATCCGAGTCATTTATTTATGGGTTTACTGCGATGACCTGGTAAGACTCGAGGTCGCTGCAAATGTTCCAGTGTAATGCAAGGCACAGCCAGCCCAGACCCTGGCACTGGGTCGTAAATACCTAAAGACATTCTCGACAGCATTATTTCTGTATTATTATTTTTTTTTAATGCTGAACTGTATGTTTTAGAATACACAGCTGTCTTTGTTCAGAATAAACCAAAAATAGCAGATTTTCCTCTGCTTAGCTGGGTGTTAAATTATTTACATTTCAAAACCCATAAGTAGAAACAATGACTGCATTTCCATAGCCTGCTCCTGCTGTCAAATATCCTTTTCTCTTCTGCAACCTAATTTAGACTTCCTTTTTAGAGTTGCAGTTTTGCTCCATTTTCAATTATATTAGAGGAACCAAGATTTCAGGCCATTATCTCATCATTCCCATGAATAGCAACATGAAATGTGCTTGTGCTGCTGGGACACGGAGCCTGGCTGGGAGGACATGGCCACTGAAGTAAATCCAGAAGAAACCACACTGCCACAGAGAGTACTGAAAGCCCAAGGAGAAACTCCAAGGCAGGACAGGATGCAAGGTGTGGGTTGGTCTCTTCTCACAAGTAACGAGCAGTAGGACAAGTGGAAATGCCCTCAAGTTGTGCCAGGGGAGGTTTAGATGGGATATTAGGAAAAATTTCTTCATGGAAAGGGTGTTCGTGCACTGGAACAGGCTGACCAAGAAAGTGGTGGACTCCATGACCTTAGAGGTGTTTCCACGTAAATGATTCTGTGATCCTGAGACGCTTCTTGGGGTCAGGGAGAGCAAAGCCTGGAGAGCAGCCCAGGTGAACAAAAGCTTTGACAGGGGTGCAGGTTGGGACCTGAACAAGAAGATGTCTCAAATATCACATAATTTCACCGGGTTGCTTCTCTGAAGGGCTGGCTGAGCCTCAGCTTTTCTTGACTAACCCCCAAATTCCCCCTGGCACCTCCCTGCTTCCCGATCGCCCTTGCCAGGTGCTTTGCCCTGCGACTGCCAAAACCCTTGTGCAAATGCCAGCCACCTTTGCCCTGTTCCCAGTTAAATCCCTGTGTGCATTCCCACTGACACCAGGTCTAAAAGCCAGTGGGGGCTGAGTGTCAGTGTGAAACAAGGACAAACCTGGCCAGGGAACATACACTTCAGGTCTATTTTCTGTGTCAGTTGACCAAAGTTCATTATATTTTTTACTCTTGTGGCAGAACAGCATCCCATTGGTGCCTACTCTTCTTGGACACTTATAAAAGGAACATCTTGCATCTAACTGGAATCTCAGAATTGCCAGCCCCTGTGATTTTAATACCAATCTTCTGATATTTGGAATTTTTCATAAAGCTGTGGCTCTTGGATGCAAGCAATTAAGTGAGGCTTAGCTTTCACTGAGAAATGAGAAGAAGTTTCTAGTCCTTGTGTTTTCGAAAAGCTGGAAAATGTGCCTACAGGCACAGACTCCAAAAGGCAAATTAAAAGAACCAATATGTTTTATTTCTTTTTAAAACAATTGCGATTTAGGGAGGGGAATGGGGGGCTTGATTCATGATTTATAGATCTGCGCTTGGCAGCTCTCCAGTCTCAACGGTGGCTCCATGCAGATGGATCTGGGGCTTTCTGAGAGCTGCACAGTATTTTTCACCTGGTTCTTTGCATCACTTAAATAAAAAAAAAAACCCAAAAAATCTCTCTAAGATTGATCCTACAGCAGGCACAGTTTAAAAACTGCATGTGCCATTTTATAGCCTGGTTCAGATCTGACCAGGTCTAATCTCATGTATTAGGATTTTGGGAGATACTGCCTCTCTGCCAACATGCTGAATGACACCTTTAACTGGGGTGGATGACACTGAAGGTTTGAGGGCACTGTGTATATTTAGGAGGGCTCAGTGCTGGGATTGGCCCTTTTAAAAATCCTGCTGGCATTTGCCTCACCTCTGTATGTTGTTTCTTAACCTCATGGTGTTTCTGCTTCCTTCCAGACCAGGAGAAGCAGCTCCTAACCCTCTGTGCTTCCCTCTGTGGAGACTGTCCCCAGGGGCTTGGCTGATCCAAGGGCAGCTGAACCTTCTCAAAAATTGCAGTTGAGTTATTTTTGGAGAATCACCCAGGTGGTTTTGGGCTGAGGCTGTCCAGTGTTCCTGCCCTCGCTGGCCAGGATGGGGCTGTTGGGTGGGATAAAGCATTTCTGGTGAGCATTAGACCCGTCACCTCTCACTGAGGCATCTTCTTATGTAGAGAAAGGGCATAAACAGGTCTCTGCATGGGTTGCTTGTGTTGGTCCTAGCTTCTGGAGCCTCTCCCTGATGGGGATGTACCCTCTGTCAGGGTCAGGGGCTGCTCCTCAGCTCCCCTTTCCTGCTCCTCAGCCTGTTCTGACATAGAGGTGCCCCCCTGCCTGTTTGCAGGCTGACAACTCTCCTCCTCCAGATGCTCCTTGGGGTGTCTATGCCGTAGCACTGATCCCCAAGGAGCAGCAGGGCCATGCTGGGTGTTTACTGACCCTGTGGAAAGCAGGGATGTTGGAGGCCACCACAGACAAGGCTCCTGTAGGGTTTGGGGCTGAATCCCAGAGCTCTGAGCAAACCCCTAACTGTGGGCATCAGCAGGACCATCCCAAACTCTTCTTCCGAACAGTGGGGCAGCTCTTATTCCCGCACCCTTTCCCTCTCACTTCACACCCCATTTCATTTTTTTTGGTTAAAACCGTCAGAGGCAGCTGCAAGCAAAACAAAACCCCACCGAGGCTCCTCTGCCAGTGAGAGAGTGACTTTGCTCATGGTGGAATGAAAAAACCAGAGCCACCACAGCACATCTGGGGTGTCACCGTGTCCAGGGTGTCACTGTGTGGGCATGAGGATGCTGCTCCACGCCTGATGGTGCTGGGGAAGGCAAAGGAAACAGCTCCACCTTAAACTGCAGAGAGCACCTTAAGCTTTCTGCTGGCCTCCTGCCACCGAAAATGCTCCAGGTGGAGCTTTAATCAGAAGGAAGACTGTGCTTTGCACTGTGGGGGAAGGGGTGGCCAGAAGGACATTTCTCCACTGATTTTTTAATTTTAAAAGTTTATTTTTGTTGTTGTTGTTTGGTTGGTTGGTTTGTATTTTGGTTTTTTGGGGCTTTGTTTTTTTTCCCTTGACACAGTAAGTTTCAAATTGATTTTGCAATCCTGTCTCCCCCATCCTCGCACTCTCCCTTTCAAAGGTAATTGAGGCCAGAGGTTTCACTTGCCCGCCTGGCATCCCCTGGTCCCCTGTGATGCTCCCTGAAAAGGGTTTCAACAGCTGGGCATTCAGCAGGGACACACTTGAGGGGGGGCAGCTCCATTCAAGGACATCCCTCCCTTCTCCCCTCCCCGCCATAGGCATATTTCAGGATCAGGGATGTGTCTCCTGCTGGGGGGGTCCTCGGATGGAGCTGGATGCCCATTGCAAAGCCCTGGCAGCCCCCTCAGCTCTGGGCTGTGTCCCCAGCCCATGAATCTCCCCCCAGCCCATGAATGTCCCCCCAGCCCAGCCCACCAGAAGGTCTATTTTTCACCAGGCATTTCCTGCTAATCAGACCATTAGTCCTCGTGCTGATTAACCAGATAGTTCTCAATTTAATTAAAACACACGCTTTTTTGGAAGAGCCAGAAGTTTCAATCATATTTTATTCTTGTCATTCCAGATCTGACTGGCACTAACCATAAGCATCAGGGGGGAAACCAAAGCAATTAACCCTTTCCCTTGCTAAGGGGGGTATCTAATTGCTAATTGACTATTCTCCCAGGGAAGCTGCAGATTTTTCCAATGCTGCTTTGCACCAGAGCCTGAAGATCTCAAGACATTTTTGCTTTCTCAGGGTTTTATTCAAATACAGAGGCTTTGCAAGTCACCATCTTTCTAGGCTGCTGGACAGTGGGAGACTTCAGGAGCCAAGTAGGAATTTAGGGTAGGGAAGGACATGATCTGTCACAATTAACCCTGAGCTGTGTGAGGACAGAAATGCCCAAATGTTTGTTCTGCAGTGAAAATAGTGAGCGCTGGGGTCACCTGGGGGGGCCTGGCCATACCCACTCCGTGCTCGTGAAAGGGAATTTGGGACAGGGATCCTTTTTTTTTTTAAAGTAAAGCTTTGGTATCTCATTACCAACCTCAAAAATATTTGGCTGTAACTCACTTTTGAGGTTTGGGCTAAGTCCAGGTACTCCATCAAGAGAAAAGTCGAAGCTAAATAAACGAGTTCAAGTTCAAACCTCTCCAGCCCCGGCCGCGGGGCGTTCCCCTGCCACCGCCCGGGATGCCTGGGGTGCTGGGAGAGCCCTTCTAAGAAAAACTGCTGCACAAAAGCCTTTGGAAAGTATTTTCCAGAAACTCTTAATGGGTGATCTTTCGTCTTGGAAAAAAAACCCAAACAAACCCAAACTAATAATTTGCTCCTCTGCGTTTCCCCACGATGGCAGGCTGTGCCTATTGGGATTTATTTCTCCCCTCCCCACCTGAGCGTGTTTCCCACGGCCCCTGGGGGCACAGCCTGCTCCTTGCCTTGTGCTTCATTTCACCGCCAGCCTGCAGCAAACGGGATCTTTGTAAAACATCTTCCTCTCTGCTTTGTGATTCCTGCAGGGAGGGGCCCAGCCCTGCCCTGCTCCCCTGGTGCCTTACATTTTAGCTTTTATATTTTTCAAAGTCTGTATTCTTCGTGTGTAACTCTAAAGTGTTTTCTAGCCTGTGAACTGCTGCTCTCTCATGCTGAGACAGACAGAACAAAGCCTCTCCAGGCTGCTCTCCAAGGACACCCAGCCCGGCCCAGGCCCAAAATGTGTAACCCAGCATCTTGAGAAGGGGGGCAAGCTGAGGGGAAATTCCATCATTAGCTAAAGTTTAATTGGTGAAATTGGGTTGATCTGCAAATGGCCCAAAGCTATAAAAGTGTGAAGAACTCGTGACTCGGGGTCCATCTTGGGTGCAGCCTTTGGCCTGCCCAGGGTGTGCCTCTGAAGGCCTTTCAAATAAATATCCACCTTTATTCCCTTACTCCTGTCTAGTGTCTGGTTCTAGGTCGGCCTCTTTAGGCATCACTCTCCTCACATCCCAGATTAAACCCCCCCAGTGCCCCCCCGAAGGCAGGGACACCCCTAAAGCAGTGTGGGGGAGCCCTCGGTCACCCCACAGCCCTGAGCCTGGGCAAAGCTGTCTTAAGCCTCAAGAGCACTGAGGCATTTGCACTTTGCATTTGCAGGGTCCCCTTCCCTGGGCACCTGCCTGGCCCAGCACCGTGGTGGATGCACAGGGACCCGTGGGATTTAGGGAATTGCACAGCTACTGCTTTTGGTTTCAGATTTTGCTCCTGTCAGAAACAGTTTCCTATATCCATCTTCCCAAACACGTATGGCCAGATGGAAATAAGCAAACATAGCTTCACATGCTGGAAAAGACCTGCCTGAAATCTCTGATGGGATCATGTTCAGTCCCAGCAGGAATACCCTTGTGGAAGTGCTGGGCAGCCCCTGGCCCCCACACTGGGGTGGGCTGGTGCTGGAGGTGTCAGCCTCTCACCTCAGCTCTCTGCTTTCATTTTGGCCATCCCCTGAGAGCTCTAATGGAACAAGGATCATAGAATCATTAACGTTGGAAAAAGACCTCTGAGATCATCGATTCCCACCATTAACCCAGCCCCACTGCCAAGCCCACCACTAAGCCATGTCCCCAAGTGCCACATCTACACATCTTAGCACTTTCAGGGATGGTGATTCTGCCATTTCCCTGTCAGGGTAGTGCAGGTCTGCCAGATTTTTCCACAGGTGAAATTTCCTCACCTGTTTCACGCACACAAATTGCATTTGCACTGAAGGAGTTGCACTGTGCTCGTGTGTGCAACAGCAGAGTGAGCTCACAGAGTCACCCACCCCTGCTTCTGCCCACCCCATAACCTCTCTCTGCATGGGAACAGGGTGCTGCTTCCTGGCTTTTGGGATGACCCCTCAAAGGGGTGCCTGGGGCTGCTGGATGTGTGTGTGGGCACTCTCACAGCACACTCACACACAGGAGCTGCTCTGCAGAGTCATCTGCGAGGGAGACGCTGTCTCTCTCTGCTCACAGCACATTTTTCTGCTTGAATTACTGCAACATCAGCCAAATGAGGAGGGACTGCGAATGATCACAAAAGCAAGGGAACTCCTAGGGTTCAGCATGCCGGGAATATCAAGCTACTGTCTGGAAAAATACAAAAAAATGCTGTCGATTCATTCCTGCAGCCCCTGACATATAAATTAGGTAACGAACATGACCTGTGACGGTTTCTCTGAGAGACTGGCTGAGACATGACAAATATGCCCTTCACCATACCAGGGCTGATTACTAAGAGTGCTATGGGAATAGCTCAGAGCCTCACAGTTACATTATAATAAACAAGATGCCGCTTAAGGAAAGCCACGGTGCTGTTGGAAAGCCCTCAGGTCCCATCTGCCTGGCTGCAGAGGAGCTGTGCTGGGAGCCCTTGGCATGGTGGGATATTGGTGATATTCAGGGAGGCTTTAGGGGATATCCTTGTTCTCAGTGATAGGAGAAGGACTTTAGACTGTTTTTTTGTTTAAAGTATGGGGTTCAGGTTTGTGTGGGCATCTTTCCTGGTCATCAGTGCGGACAGATGGTGTCCCTCTGGTGAATTCCCACTCTCCACAACCATGAGCTCCTGTGCCCAGGAGTCAAACCTCCCCAGCCCTTGAAGCCATGCTGTCAGTATAGCCCCTTATGAAAGCAGCTTTCCAGGCATCCAAAACAAAACAAAAAAAAAAAGTGGTTTCATTGCCATCATGCTGGATTTATGACATGTTGACAGAGCTTGGAGCAGGGCAGCTCCCACCCCCCTGCACAATGCTGCTGAATCACTCGTGGGAAATGCTGGGTTCAGCTCTTGCTGGGGAGGGGCTGGGCAGAAAATGCTTCTTTGAACTATTCCCTATTTGTGTTAAGGCCATAAAACCCACACACGTCCCAAAGCCTGAGCTATGAAGTCCCAGTTTGAGGAGATGTTTGAGGGGTCTTGCCGGTGCTTAGGTAACAGTTTATTCCTCTCTCAGCTGCCTGAGCCATTGCAATCCATGAGTTCCAACGTGCAATTTCACCCTGAGTGGCTTTGTTTGAAAGGGTGACCAAACTGCAAATCAGCCCCTTCAAATCCCCAGTCATGCGCTTTACATTAGGCAATTAAACTGAGCAATAAATATCACTTTGTTGTGAAAGAGCCTCCATTTCCTTTCCTATTTTATTAACAATAACGGTCAAACTTCTGTTTAAGAAGCAGTTTCTGGTTCTATTAGGAAATGTGCCAACCTATTCAAAGAGACACGAGATTTGTATGGAGAGGTAATAGCTTTTATTAAGCCAAATTATATAATTAGTAAAAAAACAGCCAAGCTCTGAGGAGCACAAGCCCTTTTTCGGGTCTGGGGAGAGGCAGTGGCTGCTGGCAGCTGCAGAACAGCTGGATGTCGGGATTGCTCCAGCCCAGGTCTCTTTGATCAGCGCTGCTCTGCCTGGGGCAAGGTGTCTGGCACTGGCTCCCACACTTTCCTGGGCTGGGTTTGAGGGAGGCAGCTCCAATTTGGGCAATGTGTCTCCTCAGGTTACACTGAGCATAATTTCAGGATTATGTATATATATATATATTTTTTTTTTTTTTTTGCAAGTTTAAGTTTATCTTACAGCTTTTGGGAGGACCTCTGACCTACAGCAGTCATCTCTTTCTTGGTGTTGCAGCCATACAAGCAGAAAACGGTGTTAAATACACTAGCCCCAAATGCCCTGTCTCAAGCTGTATGCAAAGAGCTCACATTTGGGGTTTTTTCTTTTTAATGTAATTTTTTGAACTTCCAATTTGAGCACAAAGGACTCCTGCAACTTCTGCTGGCACAGCCTTTGCTTCATCATTCAGACTGGAAGCCTCTTGGGGCAGGGACCATGGTTTTAATTATGTACAGCTCCCAGCTGAGCAGAACCATCAGTCCCCATTAAGTGAATAAATAATTACTTCAGTGAAGCACAACGCACTCCTGGCTCAAACCCATTACTGAAGTGTTCATAGGTCACGGTGTATTTGTAAGCATAACTTAAATAAGATATGCGGGTTGGACAACCCATCAGCAAAATGTCAAATTAGCCTCCAAATGCCATCATATATTTTGGTGGCAGATTCTTCAATTTATCGGTAACACACATCCATTGCTGTCTGCCACCGCACCGTGTCCCTGGACTCCACGTGAGGATGTCCCAAGAAGTTCTTCAAACCTGGGGAGAAGAGCCAGGTGTAATATCTCACAGGACAGGTTTGGGCCAGTGCTTCTCAGCAAAAATGAAATGCAGGATGAACTCTTCTTCAGCAAGGGATCAGGTGCCACGAAAAGGTGTGCAGGTTTAACACCCAATCTAGACAGGTGCTGGGGAGAAAATTCCATGCCTATGTCCCATCACAGCCCTGTGAATGTGCAGGGACTTCTAAAGCTGAATCACCAGCAAAAGTTAATTGGGTTGTGTTTGTCATATCCCCTTTTTCTGCCGGTCACTAATTTACAGAAGAACAAAAGCTAGATGGGAAGAGGACAGTTAAAATGGGAAAATACTCCACAACTCCCAGGAGAAAAATACAGGTGCCAGATTGGGACGCAGGATTCCCACTTGCCCACTTTGTGCCTCGTAGCTCCTGAAGGGTGTTTATGCATGGTTAATTTGTGATCAGACCTTGGAGCAGCAGACAAACTGCCCTGCTCCCACAAGGACTCATGCCCTAGGGACCAAAGGTGTTTTCTCCTCTCTCCCAGCCAGCTCTAGAGAACAACTGATGCTCTGCCATGGTGTTGGATGCTCACCCTGGCAGGGTCCCAGATCATCATCCCCCATGATCGTGGTGTCCCCTGCCTTAGCTCAGCCTCCCTTTTGCTGGCAACCTCTTCCTACCAGGTAGGAGAGCTGCCAGCCCCATCCCCCAGCCACTGCAATATCCCTATTTTATATTGCTCTGAAGCTTTTGAGCAGCTGTTGCAGGCCACCTTCAGCTGAAGTCTCCATGCACAGCCACTCTGGACCTCGTTCCAAGTGTTTCTGGGCTGCTCTGCCATCTCAGGCACACTTCCCTCTCAATTTTATCACCTCGATTTCCCCAAGAGGGGCTGTTGCCTTTGTGAGCTGCTGTGCATGCTCAGGCACTGCTGATTAAACAGCAAAATCCCCGTTTTGTTTGTCCTCATTGCCCTCATCATCCCATCAGTCAGTGGCCACACATCCCCCATGTGCTCCATCACTGGGGCAGCTCTTCTCTAGCTCCTGTGTCTCCCTGGTGCTCACCAGACTGGGGACACCAAGCTTTATAGGCAGGTATCACCTTAAGGATATTTTATCCAGGAAGTGACATGGAATATCCACTTTGTACCCTCCAGAGCCAGCAAATGCCACATGCTGTGTACTAGGCACAGAATTGTTCAAAGAAAAAGGATAAAAATCACAAATGTTGCAATTACACAGCAGGCAAACACCAGAGAAGTGTTGGACCCACACAGTCAGGAATCTTTTTGGGTAAAAAGGCAGAGATTATTGCAGGAAGTCAGAGAACAATGCTTGACTATTTAAGGACAACTGGTGTTTCCTTTCTGAACATCAGCACTATTTATTTGTTTTGGGGTCCAGCCAGATCCCATTTGATGTCTTCTCTCTGGTTAAGGTGGAAAAGTATTTGCAAGGACTTGCTCAATGTCAGAAAAAAACAGAACTGGCCTATATCTCTATTCATGTTCAATGGCACCTTGGAAACCACCCATGATTGCCACAAGATGTTATGGATACCAGAAACACAAATTAATTCAAAAAGCTGTAGAATTCCAGAAAAAAGGTCCAGTGAGGATGATGAAAATGAAATGTCACAGATCACCAGCAGTTGGGAAGACGATGTCTGACCACCTTTGCATTGTCCTAATGCTCTTCCCAAGCACTGGACACTGAAAAAAAGGGAGGATATAAATGAGCTTTTGCAATGACCTAGCATGGTATCTTGCCTGTGAAAGAGGTGCATTTTCCAGCCCCACTCTTTCCTGAGCAGGGCTACAAACAGCTTTCCTACCACTCATTTCTGATTTTTTCTGTCACAATGTCAGATTCCAAAGCAACATTCAGAGCTAATCCCACACTGGCTTCAAGGGTTTTATTACGAATGAATTCTAAAAGGAATATTTAGGTCTAAATTGTTATCAGGCTCGTCCTGTTCTGCATCCAAAGAAGGTGTCTTTCAGCCTGTGAGTGTTGAGCTGTAGCATCTCTGCTTTGGAAAATTTCAGCTGACCTCTAATTCTTCCTTTCCATCTTGTAGCTTTCTGTATTATCTAACACCACAATTGAAAGGGCCTAAAAGAGCTTTTTCGTGTCTGCTTCTGAGAATGACATCTTTTCAGGTGGAAAGCGTGGTATAGGATGACATGAAATAGGAATGTTACCTCTTAAAGCCTGCTGAAAGCAGAAGTTGTTTTCCAATCCCTTATCTGAGCAAGGAGGAATTTTCCATCCAGTCTTCACATCCTGCTGAACAGGAGGGGTCTTCCCTGCTCCTCAGCGAGGCAATGGACACTGTGCTACAGATACTGTGTTATCTAAACCAGGGTGAGATCCCTGGTGTCCACACCCAGCACTGACATGTCTCCAAAGAAAAGGACAATAAATTAATGGAGATTTAAAAAAAAACACTGTCAGGTCACAATGGTTTCCTCATTGGCTGGCATCACCACTTCCATGGGGGATAATGAGCACAACCAGCCAAGCACTGGAATTTCCACACTCTGGTGTGGTAAGGGCACTTTTCTCCTGGATGGGAACAGGAATCTCTTTCCTGTGTTCACAAGTTAAGACTGCTCCTCCTTGTCTTTTTGAATAATTCCGTGAGTCCCCTCAGACTAAGGAATGAGGAATAATTTCACACCAGCAGCACAGCATTTCTTATGCTTTATCTCCAACCTCACCTGACATGTAAAACCTTTCCATCACCCCATCATAAAACCAGAGCAGAAAGCCTGGTGAAGAGTCACGGGGCAGCAGTGAGGGCTAATTCCACAGAATTCAGTAATTCACAGGAAAGGACAGGGCGAGCTCCGTTTGCATAAACAGTTAAAGGTTATTTCCAAATATTAACCATGGCAGCAGAAATCACAATTGCTTTGCCAATCACAGGCAACACGAAAACATCAAAGCTTTTTCCTGCAAATCTAATTCTGGTATAATAAACTATTTAACCCTTTCCATTAAGCAGAAATCGAGGAGCCGAAGCAATTAGGCTAGAAAAGGGGAAAGAAGCAGATGAAGCCAAAATAGCAGTAGCACATTTGGCCAGCCCTGCAGAAACGACACAAAACTGGCTGGATTCCAGTGTCTGGTTGCTTTGCAGCTCCAGGGCAGGTCTGGCTGTACAATCTTTACATAGAAATCAGACTCGCCCACTCCTCCCTCCTGCTTTTCTTACAGCAGACAGCGGTAGTGGGGGGAGTCCGTGGGCCAGATAAAGTTGCCTTGGTGCTTATTCCATTAGAGGCAAGGAGATTTTCTCCAGGTTTTTAATTAGAAAAAAATCCCCGCCTCGACCCAAACACACGTCTCCTGGCCGTGTGTTAAATGGCTTAATTTCCCCTTCACTTGTACTGCCCTGCAACTGCTTCTATTCCTTATGTCATCGCTGATGACAGAGTTTGCTCGAGGCCCTCAGTAATGAAGTGCAAAAAAAGGTATTAAAAACACAGGCCACTTCTCTGGCTGACTGAGGGCTGGTTTTTAGTGCAAGTGTGGGGAGAAACGGGTGTTTCTTTCTTCTGCCTAAATAATGAAAGGACTCCACAGGGCAGCCTGGAGCATCAGGCACTGCTTCCCCCAGACAGCCCCTGCAACCCCCAGTCTGGGAAACTTGTTGGTTTTGGCGTCATTTCCAGCTGGCCTGATCTGGGAACAGGTATCCCACAGCTTGCAGCGCTCTGATGTCGATTTACAAGTGCCCCAGTTACGAAATCAGAAGTCCTGAAGAAATACTAACATTTATTTACAGCAAACTTTCTCTCTTAGTCACCCATTAGCGACTGCAAGCTGTTAATGAGTGTCCTGCTACTGTTCCATACAGCTTCGTGGTTAGAGCTCATAAATTCACTTTGAGTTTGCAACCTCATTAGGTTTCTTTCCTTATTCCTCTTCATTTCTGGTCTTTCGGGCAGGTTTTTGTTCTGAGGACTGGTCCTGATTTGATACATTAACCTCACTGAGGACACATTTTTACATTTAAAAATTACATTTTGTTCGCATTGCTGCATTGGTCATAAAAGTGCTTTGAGAATTGCAGAGGATCTAGAGGCTCACAGCCCTGAAAAATCTTTGTGTTTATGTAAAGATCATTTTGTGTCCCTGAAGAGAATCATCCCTCTGATGCATCTCTTCGTGCAAGGATACAAGAAAATCACAGACTGTCCTATGGCACCAACCCTCACCCTGCTCGAGGGCAGGTGTCAACATGAGCTGAAATTCTTGTGTTATTCAGCACACTGTCCCTGAGCAGGGCTGGTGGCCTCTCACAGACCCATGCCTTCTCTGTGTCCTTCGTCCCCACCACCATCCAGGGCAGCCCTGCTGCTGCTGGGGGCATTGCTGGAAGCTGCCCAGGACACACTGGGAGCCAGCAGCCCTGGCACCACGGGCTGTGTCCAGCTCACCCCACAGCACCCACCCAGCCCCTGCACCTTCCTGCCTTGCTCAAAGCAGGCACAGAGACTGCCTGAACACCCCTGAACACAAAGACAAGCAATGATGCCTTAACCAAAACCTAGGAGAGCCCTAATTCTACTGAAAGCCTAAAAAACAAAAGAAGAAAAGTAGAAAAGCCCTCTGTTAGAGACCCTCAGTCCCTTCATAGGAGAAGTCTGAGCTGCCCTAATTCTCTCCAGCTGAGCTGGAGGCTGAAACCTGTCTTCTCCTGGAAACCAGAGCCCTCTGCACCTCACTGCTCAGGAGGAGACCGTGGGCTTAAGGTGATGTGGAGCTCGTGGGGGTCACTGCCTGCCTGATTTGTCTGCAGCTCTGCTGAGTTACTGAGTGCAAGGTAGAATTGTTTGGGTTTTTTTCCTTTGTTCCCATTGTTATAGTGAGCTGTGGTTGCATTCCTGGGGCAGTGTCTGCTTTTCAGATTGGCAGACTGTAGGTTAAGCTTTCAGTTGATTTATGGGTTGTTTTCTTAGAGTGGTTAGCTAGCTAGGAGAGAGCAAAAGGATCCACACAACATATATTATCTTGTTTTCAAGATTTTTCCAAGGGTTTTGGCTCAGGGGCTAATGGAAGGCCCCTCTTCCATGTGGGAAAAACACGAAGCAGAAAGAAAAGTGTACTTGTACTCTTTGGGAGTTGAGAATTGGGGTTTGGAGGTGTTTTAAATTATTTTGTGCAAACTTCAGATGTTCTTATACACTGAGTAGCTTACAGGCTTGTGTGTATTGTCACAACAGCCCCAAGAAATAAGGAAATACTGATTCCACGTTACACTCAGAGAACTGAGGCCCAGGAAGAGATGTGTGAGGGCTTGCTGATGGGAAATGCAGAGCACTGATCTGCCTGAGGTGGAGCATCCTGCAGGACAGCCACAAGTGACTGCAGCCCTCCAGGGACCACTGTAGCTCCCTGTCTGAGCTTGGCTAAAACTGGGGTTTCCTCCCAGTAACCACAGCTCCCTAGCACTGACCAAACCCCAGCTTCAAACCAGAGCTGCAGATCTCTCCTGGGAACATTTTTTCTTTAAGAAACAATGCAATCATGACAATGCATAACCTTACGTTTTGTGGACCTGTGGTATATAATTATAATATTACTGCCAATAATTATCACTACCAAAGACCCTGCTTACTTGATGTCTCAGCAGTGGATGAGGTCCAACAGACCTTGGAGAAAGTGAACGTATTTAACTGGGAAATTAGAAAAGGGAAGGAAGAAGAAAAAAACTAGAATCCTATCACATGGCTCTTCTTAGCTTTCGAGTTGCCTTCCCCCGAGTGTTTCCAAAACAGCAGGAATACGACTTGGCTGTAGGTCTGTTATTATGTAATAGTGATTTCTTTGTTTCCTCTCACTTTAAGGTTTAGCAACAGGGAAGAAAAAACCCTCACATATAGAAACGGGGGAGGGGAACTTAGGGGTGTTAAGACGATGCTGGATCCCTCCGAGCTATTAATGGTGAATTGCATAACCACTGCTGAGGGGTTGCTAGGTTTTACCACGTCCCTGCTCTGTGTTAAATATTAACAGTGCTTGTACTTTCGGCGGTGTCGCTGCTGCTGAGCCTGGGTACCGCCGCCAATCCCAGCTGGCTGGGTTTCCATGGAGCTGATAGCACCCCTTCTCTCCATTCACAATGAAATCCTCCCAGTGCTTGGCTAAATCCAGCTCTCAAAATGAGGCAGAGCGGTTTTTCGGCGTTTGTTTTGTGCCTCGTGGATGTGCAGGGGTGTGTTCGCTTCAAACCAGCGAGGTTGGGAAGTGATGCTTATTTTGTCTGGCCTGGCAGCTCTGCAGAGCCACATGGTGCCTGTAACCCTCCTGGAGCCTTTAACCCTCCTGGTGCCAGCCCTGGAGCAGCCCCCTGCAAGCTGTGTTCTGCTCCATGGCTGTAAGGAAGATGGGGACAGACTTCCCAGCAGGGCGCACTGGGATAGGACAAGGGGTGATGGTTTTACCCAAAAAAATGATCAGGGAGAAATTTTTTGCGATGAAAGCAGTGAAACGCTGACACAGGTTGCCCAGAGAGGTTGTGGATGACCCATCCCTGGAAATATTCGAGGTCAGGTTGGACAGGGATCTGAGCACACTGGTCTAGTGGAAGATGTCCCTCTTTGTTGCAGGGGGTTGGACTAGGTGGCCTTTAAACAGCCTTTCCAGCCCAAACCATTTTATGATTGTCCCCTGCTATTCCTCCTCCTCATCTATCTTCCTTCTGTTTCCTGGTTTAAATTAGACTGTAAAATCTTCTGGATTAAAGATGCAAAAAATAAATGCAGTATCTCCCAAACCATGGCTTTGCCTTCTTTTCCCCCAGTAACATAACTCTCATCAAAACCTTTCAGATTTACATTTAAAGCATTTTAATGGAGTTAATGGTGCAGATTTTCAACACATTGGCTTCATGGGACCAGCTTAGGGCCATGCTGGGACCAGTTTTCATCTGTGCTAGATACTGAGAGGCTTTGCTTGCTGCTGGTCTTTGGAGCAGGGCAGTGCTGGATGCTAGAGATCTGCATATTCAATGTGCGTGTGAGCTTGAACAGCTTTTTGTTATGTCTCTAATTAGGCTAAGCAGGGTGTTGGGTTCAAGTGCTAATTAGAAATGACCACTCTAAAATACATTAGGATATTTAGGGCTGTGTGCTGTTTGCATATTCAGGTGCCAGCTCCTGCTCACCTTTGTGTGAGTAATGCGATGAGTCCATCCACTTTTTAACCTGTCACATTATTTCATTTCTTCTCTTTTTTTGACAGATACACCATGCCTAGGAAAAGGAGTTTCTAGCAGTGGGAATAAGCACACATAAGGTATGGGATTGTCCATGGCAAAAGGGGAAAGGGAGTGTTTGGCAGTGAGAGGCAGGAGCTGGCAGTCAGGATTGGTCCAGCCCTCTAAAAACAGTGATGTGAGTACTGAAGAGGAGGGTCCCTGGGAGTCCACTGTCTCTTGGAAAAAAACAATTAGTGGAAAAAGTAACAACCTCTGGCTTCCTAAACCTACCCTGCAGGGTGTGCACAAGGGCAAGGCTGTGTCCTTTTGGCTGTGGCTTGGCAGCACTGGGGTGAGTATGGTCAGTGCCACATGGTGTGGCCCAGGCACTCTGTCACCACTTGGGGGGTGCAGGATGGCAACCCAGGTGAGCAGCCAAGGTGCAGGTGTGAGCTGAGGAAAACTGGTTTTAAAAGTTACATTAATTAACGTGATGCTAAACTCCAAGCTCTCCTTAGCTGGGCAAGGACTGCTGGGTTTCAAACTTCACCATGGAATGCATCTCCTCTGGAGATCTGCAGCCCCCTCGGGCTGAACAGGAGGGTGCTGCAGCTGTAACATCCGAATGGAGAGCTCGAAGCTGGGGCTGTGAAGGAGCAGGGATGCCCAGAGCCCCCGGGCAGGATGTGGCTGGTGTCAGTGCCTCGTGCAGGAGCTCTCCCTGCTGCAGCCACAGGTCCCTCCCAGCACAAGAGCTTTTCCATGGAGACCCATATGTGCAAACAAACACATGCCAGCTCAGCACTTTTGGAAACCGTTGAGAGACTCTTTTCAAGCACAGGGCTCAGCACACACTGTCCTTTTATTTCCTTTTTTAATTTTTTTTCCCCCCCAGTCCTTTGGGAATAATGAAACACGTCCATGCAGGCAGGAAGGCCAGGCTGGCTGCTGGCCTGGCAGACAGCGGGGCTCCGAGCCCTAAAAATGTGTCCCTGCTGTAACTCCCTCCTGAACACCCCCAGTGCTTCACAGGGACTCAGCCACGTGGAAAAACAGCCTTGAAAAATACAGCCTGGCTAAATTTCCATTAAAAATTCATAAACATTTGGGCAACACTGGGTTGTGTGAAGCTCAGACTAGAACACAAATGGGCTGCACCTTGCCTGAAGTCCCAAAGCAAAGGGGTTTCTGTAAAGCTGATGCAAACCCAAGCTGATCTAGGTCCAATATTTGCTTGGCTCTGGTTCAGATTCATTCCTGAATTTGAACTGATGAACTTCCAGCCCTCAGGTACATTTATGGGGGCTGAACATGGACACATCTATGCCTTAACTGAGCCATAATTTCTCCCTGAATGCTTTATTGTTTGAAAATCGTAAATAAGGTGAAGTGAAAAGGACAAAGCCCCTTTCATCTATGAGTGGTGTGCTAAATGAGGGTGGTAAATCTCTGCTGGCTCTGTGGCAGGTAGAGCTGATTTGCACTCCCAAAATGGCAGTGATTTTATCCCACAACCCATGCTGAAGGTGTGGAGATCAGCTTTTTGAGGGGAAAAAAAAAAATCAGCCCTACTCTGGACCAGGCTTGGATGAGAATAGTCAGCAAGGCACTGCAAAGAGCCTGGGTGTATTCTGTGATCCTGGTGAAGGAAATGCCCACCCTGCACCGGCCGTGAACTTTGTCAGGCTCCTTTCTTATGTCCTCCTCCCCATGTCTTATCACTCCTGATCTATTTATTGCTCTGCTTTGCATGCTTTTACAGCCTACTAGACAAGGCTGTCTCAAGGCCAGTGTGTTCAGGTGTGCCACAGAGAGCTCTGCCCTCAGCAGCCTGGAGGCCACCTGTGCAAACAGCCCTGTGGGCAGCCCCTCTCCCTGTCATTTGATTGAAAGTCATTTTCATAGGATCTTAGAATGGTTTGGGTTGTAGATCATTAGTTCCAACCCCTGCCATGGGCAGGGACACCTTCCACTGTCCCAGGCTGCTCCAAGCCCCATCCAACCTGGCCTGGGACACTTCAGGGATGGGGCAGCCACAGCTTCTCTGGGCACCCTGTGCCAGGGCCTCACCACCCTCACAGCAGATATTTTGATGAGTTTAACACAGCAGTGTGTGATTAAAACCCAGATGTCTACACAAGATGCTCAAGCTGCTGCCAGTGCCTGAAATCACCCACGTCGTGTGTGTCCAACCCAAGGGTGGCCCCTGGGCTGGGGGACACCCCACTGGCGGTGGGGCTGCTCTCTCAACCTGGATTTCAACCTGGATTTCAACCATTTCAACCTGGTCAAGATGGAATAAAAATCAATAAATGCTTTCAGGTTTAAGCATAAATATCCCTTCTGTTTAGGGCGTTAATATTTATCATTTGGTGGAGAGCAGACCTTGCACATGGCATTTTACTGTGTTTTATTTGCAAAGCACCCTGGGGTGGTTTTACACAAAAGGTGCTGTATTGAATTTTCTCATGATGTAGTATTAATTTGTACAAACTGCAAACTGATGCTGACCTACTTGTCTCTGATGGGCACAAACTCTCAAAGTTTAATTCATACACAACCCGGCCCCCCTCTCAGCAATGAGAGCTTCAGTGCTGGGGAAAGCAGGGGACCCTCTGGGAACTGTCAGTCAAAAAAAAAAAAAGTTCTGTAAAGGTTTTTCCCCTCTGTCCATCTCTTAATGGCTGTAGCTGAGGTGTCTGAGCTGAAGAAAATTCCACCCCTGCAGCTTCTACCTTGAAAAAGCTGAAAAATCTAACTCAATCTCCTTAAAAAAGAGGGATTAATGCTTTTCAGAAAGAATTTCTGTCCTCCTTTCAGTCCCAGCGGAGTTTTCTGTAAGGCAATCAATAAGTAATGACCAGGAAAAGACTTTAAAAAAAAGTCCCTTGCTGCTGTCATATTTACCAGGTTGTGCATCCAAACCTCAAACCGAGTGAGCTGAGAAACTGAAAAAAAAGAGAAGAATGAAGAAAAATCTGAGGAGGATGCTCATGTACTGACCTTCCATCATATTCCCTGCCAGGGGAGCTGCTGGGGTGATGCATTTTTGGGGTAGAGCAGCATAGTGGCTCTGTGAGAAACCCCAGACCCCAGGGTGGCACGGGGGCCATCAGCTCTGTGATCCCTCATGCCACAGGACACGATGGCCACTGAGGTGTCCTGTGGAAAGTTTAATGGAAATAATAAATATGGGGTTCTTCTTTAATCCTTGCAAGTCCTTTTTTTTTTTTCATGAACGTGAGAGCTGGAGAAGTCTTTTTGAAATGAAATTGGCATTTTGTTGGGAAAAAGTTCTGGTGTCCTGGGAGAGAGATAAAATTGACATGTTATTGGCAACGTGGTGCTCAGCACGTGGCTGCAGATCTCCTTGGCTGTCCTGCCAGGGCTGAGGCGTGTCTGGGCTCAGAGGAAAGGGCTGGGGGAGAGAAAACCCAAAATCCAGACTTTCTGAGGTGGCCAAGGTGTATGCTCTCCTTGCTGAGCAGAAAACAGGAGTCCAAATCACTCCAGGAGTCACAGTACTTTTAATTTTTTTTCCCAAAGCTTTAGAGAACTCAGACTAAGCTGTATTTTCCTCCACAAATCTCCTCCCAAAATTTCTGACTTTCTGTTCCCAGACACTTTGTAAAACCATCTCAAATTCTCACCTGGAGTTGGCGTCTCAGAAATTTATTTCCAGTTCATTGCTGGCCAATAAGGGTGAGAAAGTGTGTTTCATGAGGAGGAAAACCCACTTTGTGGTTATTGAGGGCCAGGTTTGGAGACCAGCTTCCAATCACACAGAAATAGTATTTGCAGCTGTTTGCACATGACATTATTTCCTGGGCACCTGGCTTGTATGTACAATTAAAGACTTGTAAATCTGAGGAAATCTTAAATTAAGGTACCAAAATGTGCCTGCAAACATTTGTGCCTACCATTTTTCAGCTGTAATAGTGGGAGTCCTGTTAAAGCGAGGATGAAAAATTGGTCCTGTGTCAATAACCTGTATGAATGATGTTAGAGAAAACTGGCAAGTCATCAAAAGACCCTGTTCTCCATTTAATTCTCTTCCTAGCTCATTATGGATTATCACGTTTTGTCGAGTTAGTGGCGTGATTATGGAAATAGAAAAACTATTTCTCTCTGCTTCTTATCTAAAAGATGAATGAGGCACGTGTAATTGGCTTAAGTTATCATTTAGCAGTGAGCTCTGGTGATGCAAAGGGTTTTTTTTGTCCTCAGCCAGAAGTCCTGAGACACATTAAATGGCTGGTGTGTTCTGCTGGTTGTTTTCTGTCCCCAGTGCCCACATGCTTAACCCAAAGCATGCACCCATTGAGGGCTGAAGCACTTTTTTTTTCCCAGAAAAATCAGTTGTAAATCACTCAGCAGGTGGAGATGATTGTCAGGGCATAAATCACCACCACTAAAACAACAGCTGAATGGCCTGAGCACATCCAGGGAGCCACAGCCACCCTCACCTGGGGCTCAGTGCTCATCCCACTGCCCTTCACCTGCCTGAGCTGTAGCTGCAGCTCTGGTTTGTGTGATCCCAGGAACAGGAGATGTGCTCCAGGCAGCTCCCACCTCCTGGAGTGTGCTGGAAAAGGATGGGGCGTTTTCAAAACATTTTTCTTTTTAATAATAAGAGAGAACAAAAATGGTGAGAAGAGGGGAGGTGCCATCACCAGGAAGGGTTTCTCTTTCCCTGCATTAGACTCTGCAGTGTTGGAGGTGCTCCCGAACAAGCACTTTCCATGGGGATGCTGAGCCCTGGTTACAGCTGTCTGAGCTCATGGGGACCACTCAGTTTGCACACTTTTGGGCCCACAAGAGCCAGGTTTTGGTGTTTAAAAGCATCTGCCAAAAACTCCATCAGTCATGAAGATCATTGGTGCTGTCATTGCCTTTCCTCAGGCCTCAGAGGACACTGGCCAATGATGTTAATTGGAAACCATAAAACCCTGGGAAAAGCAATTTTGGAAAGGACCTTTTTACCTTCCTGTGATCTCTTATATCTTTACTCAAAGAGAAAACGCTGTCTGAGAAATAAAGGGGAAATTTGTTCATCTTGATTTTCATAGTGGAGAAAAAGAGCAGTAGGAAAGAGAGAGGATGCTTTCTGTCTGGCTTATAGTACTGGAGCTTAGTTCTTCTCTAAGTATTTTATCCAAAGCCTATTTTTAATAACGCCAAAATAATAATTACTGAAATTCCCTTTTTTTTTTTTTTTTAAACATGCAAAGCATCATTGGCAAAAATTTTTTCGCAGCTTCCCTTGGCAGTCAGTCGGAGCAGCAGAATTTGATGGACCCTGACGATACAGGGGGACAAAGGCAGCTTTAGAGGACATAAAACTATCTGGGCAACAACTCTCTCAGCCCAAATTGCCTCTGTTGTGTTCCTCTGTTGCCTGACAATATGCTCTCAAGAAAACACAAAATGTTGTTCTCTTTGTGAAAAGTCTTGCAAGATTTTTTTTTTGCATGTGTTTACTGAAATAAGAAAAAAAGCCAAAAAGGAAGCAGAAAAAAAGCCCAGAAAAATTACAGAACTTTTCTCTCCAAATTACCTCTGTTGTAAAAAATGTCACAGAAGACTTCACGTTCCAAAAATATCAGCCAGCTCCGCGAGCTGTGAGTGAATGCAGACCCAAGTGAGATGAGGATCAGGCCTAATTCGCTCATAATTATGTTAAACTCATATAAAATAATTTGCCATTTTTCTGGAACCAACCCCCAAATTGTACTTTTAATACCTCGGAATACGCCGGCGAACAATCCATTATATTGTCCTCCCACAGTGATTATTTTCCCGAGTGACAGGGAGATGACAGGAGGCTGTGGCTCCAGGTTGTGAATGAGCAGTGGGAACAGATGGGTTTGCGAGGAGCAGCAATCCTGCTCTCCTGCTAAAAATGCTGCAACCCTTTACCCCCAGCTAACATGCTAACATGCCCTGAAAATATAGATCAGTGGAACCGTCCCCAGGCAGAGGGTTTCACAAGGCTTTCCAGGAAGCATCAATATCTGTGTAATAAGAAAATGGAGCTGCAGATGCTAAAGTATTTATTGCACTTTTTAAAAAAATACAGGGACAGCTTCAATTATCCCACTATCGTGTACTAAATGAGGTTGACTAATCAAAGTTTAAGATAACAGGAGGAGTTTTCAACGCCATTAATGTGTCTCATGGGATTCACCCTTCTTTTGGGTAGTGGGAAGCTTCTGGTTGTGAAGATGTAGATAATAAGGATTTATAGCACCATAATGTGCAGCGTTTTCGTAAGGGACACTATGAAAACATGGAAACTTGACAGCAAATACTGTTTCAATTATTTAGTTGCCTACTGGTATGCCAGGATGGGGTTGTCTCTGGTGCTTCACCCTCATCTCAGCCTTTTGCTTTCTCTCTTTTCCCTTGTCTCCCAGCAGCATTGGTGTTTCTGCTTCCAGGTATGCACAGCCCCTCCTTGCCAAACAACAACCTTAAAAGAACAAAAAGGAGAAAAGTCATATAAGGGTCTCTTTGCCATTCCCAATTTTTCCAGCAATTTTCCAGGACCACAAGTGGGCTTCACATGTCCCTCGATGGGAAGGGTCCAGCAGCAGTTCGGGTGGCTGGAGCTGCAGTGGAAATGAGAATAACCCAGAAAAGGATGATCTCGGGGTGAATTCTCACAAAGGGTTTTTCCCATAGCCCTGCTGGGGTCTTTGAAGGAAATCTGAGCAGAAAGGGCTGGTACAAAGCCAGTGAGAGGTGTTGAGGAAACCATAATGAATCAACAGTTGAGTTCTTCATCTCCTTTCTAACCAACCAAAGTCAAGAGAAGTTTCTCTATTTTTTTTCCATCTTCTTCTGTCTCCTGGGCAATTTCACAAGCAATTTGACAATCTCATACTTTGGGCTCTGCATCTTCCTCGTTCATTATGATTTTTCTATTATTATTTCTCTCTGCTGCCTCAGCTTTCTGGACTCTCAAGCATAAATGTAAGACCCCACTGCAGGCAGCTCTTGACCCAGGATGGTGTGAGCTGTGCCACCACTCACCCCTCAATGCCAGGCCAGCCTGCCAGACCATGGAAACACACTTGGCAGTGCCATAACTCCTTCCTGGCAATGCCATCACCTCATCTGGGTGACGTGAGACAAAATAAACACAAAAGCTGACAACTGGACTCAAATGAAATATGTGTGCTGCAATGTGCAAGCATGACTCAGGCACTGCAGCCAGGCACTCCCCGGAGTCTGGCTGCATCCCAGAGACATTTTTCTCCCTGGCTTTAGTTGACACATCCAGGCTGATACATTATGTTTATATTTTTGACAGGTTATGATGTAAAGAAGGTTATCACTTCCTCACTGGGGGAGGACTCAGGGTTGAGAGAGCCTGGCTGACCTTTTAACTGGGCTCTGATCTTCCTTCTGCCTCTTCCCACACAGTTCCCTTCTCCTGCCACTGTGGGACAAGTGCTGGAACACTTGTCCTGGATCCTGCATCCCCCTCACCCCTTCTTCACACGTGGCTGTTAAGGTCATGATAGGGGGGTGAATGCCCAGTCCATTCACATGGAACGTGCACACCCTGCAGCTCCAAATACATGTTTTTATAAAATAATGCCACATCCTCTGCAGTGCAAGTTTGTGTTGCTGGCACACATGGGTTTATTTTTCCATTAGGGAAGGACACGCTGGGAAATTGGTGAGGTTGGACCATCGTCCCCCTGGCACTGGACACTGCATGGAGTGGTCAGGGGGAGCGGGGGCAGCCCAAGCAGCGGTCACTGCACCCACAGGCAGAGAACAATGGCTGGGCTAGGAGCAGTTATCCTGTTAAATGAGAGTTTTACTATTTCCCTCAGTGAGAACTGAATTATATCCTTCAGCAGGCGCAGAGTTCGATTGCTGCTTTTGAAAAATGTAGCTGGAATAAATACTGTATGTGTCCCAGATGAGGCTTTTCCCTCACTATATTCTCTAATTTCCTTCATACAGGAGAAATACTTGTATTTGTTGCTTGTAAGCCCTCCTTATGCATTTGCTACGAGGGCTTTCGAGCCCAAAGGCCCTCACTTTGAATAGAAATTCAGCTTCTGGTGTTTCCTCTATTTAAGGGAGGCAAGCAAAGCAACTGGAGGATGCATTGCTTCAGCCCTGACCTATTTCCATGTTCAGCACATTTTTCTCCCTCCACAGACATGAGGAGTTGTCCCAAACCCCAGGGCTGCTTTCTGCTTCCAGTTCTCTGGAATGCCCCTTGCAGCAGGGCTGGAGGGGAACACACCCTCCTGAGGGGCAGCAGCACAGGACTCTCTCCTTTTCCTCCCCATGAACTGTGAGGAAAATGTCATTTAGCAGGGAAGGTGCTCCACACGTATTTAACACTGAAATGGAATCTCAGGAGCAGACACACAATTATATGTGTGTTTTTCAGTCCTAATTAGACTGAACTCTAATTGTGAGATGCATTTCTGACTTTTTTTTTTCCATTAAAGGAATAACCCCTCTTTTATCAAGGCTGAGCTAAACCCCAAGTGGAAAGGTGAGGGAAGGAGGAATAATTAATGATGATGAAGATTCTGCCTGCCATGGGAGCACTGCTGCATGTCCCATTAAAGTTTACCCCTCTGGCACGGGAACCACCTCTGTGATGCTCCTGGGGTGGGCAGGGCTGGGTTGTCCCCAGCATGGGGGCAATTGTGGAACTTTTAAGGTGTCACTTCAGCACAAAGGGGTGTGTTTAGCTTCATGGACTCCAGTGATCTTCACAGGTGTTAAAGGTGTAACAGAGGTCTGGGGGGATGGACGCTCCATTAAGAGTGTAGCTACCCTCACTAGTTATTTATGTGATGGAAGAGGCTGGGAAGGGCTGAGATGTGCATTGTTCAGAGGGGTGTGGTGGTTACCATCTTTCCAGTAGGATCAAACATTCAGAAGAACCCAGACACCCAGATTTGGAAGGTTGGGAACAGTAAAATATCTGGGATTTGTGTTACAGGGCTCAGCTTGGGGCAGATCTGAGATCCACAATTGCAATTCATGGAGGAGAATAAAATATTTGGAAAGGGGGATTGATACAGTTTTAAGGCAGCTCACCATCCTTCTGCCCAGCACAGGCACTGTGGTGCCTCACACAGAGCACACAGAGCAGAGAGGTGACATTGCTGATGTCACATGTGGACAGTGCTGGTGACAGCAGCGTGTTGGGTCAGCTCAGCATCCTCTGCCCAGCTGGGTGCAGATGGTTCTCACCACACAACAGCATGACAAAGGCACCTCTCAGGAGCTGAGCCATTCCATGCAGTGGGGGTGTTATTTAGGGTGGGGAGGTGTGGGGGGTGACACAGCTTTATTATGCCTCATAAAAATAAATTCAGGAGAGATGAAAAAAAATCACTTCCATTTGAAAAGAGGGAGGAATAAGGCAGATAAAAGATATGAATTTTTCCTCCAAAACAGACTGCTAAATAGGCTCTTCTTGTTCACTGAGGTTTAGTAATGCAAGTTGACAGGATATTAAGGTTATTCCAGGTTCTTCTGTCTCCCAGGGTCATAAGCCTTCTGCTATGCATGTTAATCCATCTTAGCATTCCTCCGAGTAGCTGCATAAGTAGGGCAATCGGTTTAGTATGTATTCTTTCCATTTACAGCCTGGTTGGGAGGAGAAACCTACTAATTAACAGAATACCCCCAGAAAATCAGGAGTCATTTTAATAATACAGAGACTCCGCACAACGTTCTGCAATTAAAGATAAACCTTCCTCTGAAATATTTCAGGGGTGAGAGAGGAGGCGATCCAAGAGAGAAGGACCCTGGAGGCGTTTATCCTGCAGCTCTTCCCTCTGCCCTTCTCTTCCCCTGGGTGTTGCCACATATGGCTGTGGAGCCACATCTTCCTGTGGCTGGAGAGGAAACAAGAGCCTGAGTCTCACTGCATCTCCCTGCAAGCTCAGGCTTTCCTCCCAAAGAGCAGCTGAAAAGTTCCTGTCCACGCTGTGCAGGAGGAGTCTCCTCCAATGGCACCATGCCATGGACCATTAACCCCTTCATGCACCAGGGTGTCTGACCAAGCCATTCATGCCCAGCCCTTGGCGTGCCACGCACCTGAATATATTCCTCTTTTTTTCAGGTCATTTAAAACCCTACCAGCTTTCAAGCAGCTGCTACAATGACATCAGTGAATAATGTTAAAAATAATAGTGCTCATTTTGAGACTGAAAGGTCAAATAACCTCCCTGACATTTGCCACTCTCTCACCTTGTTCAGCGTGAATCATCCCCACGTTCCCAAGTGCTTGCCAAATTATCTAATACTGCCTGAAAACCATTTCTCTGTCTTAATACTTGTGCTTGTTTTGGGGAGTACTCGAGCACGGAGCAGAGGGTGAGCAGAGCTGGGGGTATCTCTGCCCCCCAGTTCTCAGCTGCTGTAACAAGAGTTCCTCTGAGATTGAATGTACCAGCATTCAATTGAAATGAATTAGTAAAAATAATAACAAAACTATCTAAATATTTTGCTTTGAGCTGGCCTTTAACAAAATGTTTTAAGATTTTTATTTCCTTTTATCATTTCTGCAAGAAATGAGAAATATTTGCCCTGATCTCTGCTTGAGCCAGAAGCTTTAAGCAGGCAGCTGTTCAGATACTTCCATCCTTAACTCTTCCAGCAGCAATGGGAATGCCCTTCTGCTCTCCAGTGTGGGATGGGGTTTGCCTAACCCTGGATAATCTGTCCTTTCTGCAGCTATGGGCTGCACGAGAAAAAACCAGATGTAGCATTTCTTGATCTCTGACACAGTGCGAGTTAAGTAATTTCACCTTTAAGGATGGGATTTTTTTTCTGAAAGACAGAAGGAGACAGCTCAAAGCTAATATCCCCTTCCAGGGAAAGACTTGCTCTAGATCAAAAAGGCTCCTGAACTACAGCCAGCAGAGGCTGGTGGGAATAACCCCACTGCTGCAAAGGATTTGGGATCAGGTCTCGATGCGTGAACACCCTGCCACAACTACAAAGTGTGGTCACTTTCCCAAGGCATTTGTTGTCAGAGATACCATGGGTAGATTTCATCACAAAGGCAATGGCATCCCTAAGGACGAGGAAGAACTGGGAAGAGGCTGGTAACTGGGACCAGAGATCTCTGTAACACCACCAGAATCAGTGCTGACGTGGGGCTGCACCTGGCCATCCCAGACACAGCACGGCCACAAAGTGCTTGAGCCCAGCTGGGAATTATTCCTGGAAAATGATGGAGAATCATAAAATGTTCTACGTCTTCACCATCAGAAACTGGGATATAGCATGAGCTGTGTAATATAACAGAGGGCAGGGGGAAATTCAATGAGTGTGTTTATAGATAAGAAGTGAGATTTTTTTAAATTATTGAGATGAAAACATCTCTCTTCTCATTCACTGTCAGCTTTGAATTAGGTATCACAGGCTGTAACTTCACTGAGCAAAGTGCTGTGGCTCTGACAGCACTGGGGCTGCCACTGTGGAGCTGCCATCCACCAGGGACCTTGCTCAAGTCTCACTTTTCACTGAGGAAACATTCTTAGGAAAAAATGAAATAAAAAAATGTGATGGTGCAACATATTAGTGGAGTAATTTTTACTTACAGGTGAAATGTTTGAAATTCAGAGTGAATACATGCAACATGCTAAACAACTCGGATGTCCAAATGGCCTGTCTGCCTTTGTGGGGAGAATTAGAGATATCTGCTTTCTGCAGCTTTTCCCTCAGGTTTTCTGAAGTGGTCAGAACAGTCTCTGCTACCAGGGGATGCTCCTGTCCCACTCTGAGTGCACAGAGTGACATTTGCCCGTGCCCTGACTCTGCCAGCTGGGCAGGCTGAGTGTGCACCAGAGATGTGGTCATTGTCACTTCTCACCACGCAGCCAAAAACACTGGGAACTACAGATGGCCTTGCTTAGGAAAGCCTGGATGATATTCCATCTCCTTCTCCATTCTGGGGAAACCAAATGAAATAAAATTATTTACAGAAGACAGCTTTATCCCCTTTTATTAACAAGATATAATGAACCTGTGAATTCATGGAATAACTCCAGTGATTGTGAGCTGATGAGAAAAGGATGAGTTGGTCTCAAAAAACAAAATGCCATTTAGCCAATGGAGTAAGCAAAACAATAAATGATTGCACATTTAGAACAATCAATAAGGTGGTTACACAAGATATTATATGATCCAAGTTTAATTAGGGATGACAAATTCCCCAAAAGGATAAAACATAGGACAAATATGAAATCTAAATGAGAATCCAGTTAACAGCTTGCAAGAGGAGCTGTTTGCACTTGATGCTCCAGCATCCCAGGTTGTTGCAATCAAAGATCACAGCAGAAATCTGAGCATTCCAAGATGGATAAGTGTATTGTGTGGTACGTGATGTAAAAAATCCATGGGTATGTCAGGAGGCTGAGAGGTGAAGGGGAAGCCAAGGAGGCAGGAGCCTGCCCAGGTGATGGGGTTTTGCTCTTCTCAAAGCAGAGCTGTGTCAGGGCTGCACGTGCCTGACCGACTGCCTCCAGCAGTGGCCTCGGCAGAGATTGGGAAAACGTCCAAGGTTAATTCAAGAGCTGGGAATCCTCCTCCAGCATCTGAACAAGGGCAGGACCCAGCACTTTCCACTGCCGTGCCAGGGAGGCATCTGCCCATGGCGAAACGGGGCAATTCCAGCCCCTAAATTCACCCTGCTCAGCTGGGGCACCAGGACAGGAAAGGTCCCCACAGCCTGGGACTTGTTCCAGCCTCTTATGATGGAGGTACAAGGCAAAAGCTCATGCACTCCATCTTCTCCTCCCTTATTACACATCAGCTGAACCATTCTTACAGTGTGCTTTTCTAACCTCATCGAGGAGGGCTGAAATATTTTAGTGTAAACCTCATCCTTGGGGGTTTAAAGTGATTGCACAGTCTCAGCTGACCAACAGCATCCCTGTGGAAGTCTCACTGCCCTGGGATATTGCTACATGAACTCAGTCTGTTCTGCCTCATTACCCTCAGAGTTCTCCAGCAACCATTTCTTTGTTGTTTTTTCCTCCTAGGTAGAGAAATCACGTAACTTTCTATGTCATGTGAATTGGGATGTTGCTTTACAAAAGGCTTTGAGAGTTTGTGTCCTCAGCTGCAGCTCTGAGGTTGCTCAGGAGATATTGGTGCAGACTGGGGTTCTCCTTAGCAGCAAACCAGTCTGTCCTCTGGGAGCCAAAACCGGCCTGAAATGCCAGGGATGATCTGAAGTGTAGCTCCAAATGTGTCATTACATCCCAACAGAGAATGAGACGCCAGCATGTTACATGTAGTAAATCACTTCAGATTAGTGCAGTTCAAAGCCAGGTTGGGATGTTCTTAATTTAATGGAAGTACCACCTCCTTTTAAACCACTACCACCATTTTTTGGCCAAATCAGGAGCTGGGCTGGATGATCCTTGTGTGTCCCTTCCAACTCAGGATATTCTGTGATTCTATTCAAGGAATAAAGTGCATCAGCTGGACCAGGCCAGGAATTGCCCAGCCCCATGCGTGGTGGTTGGTAGCAGCCTGCACAGCTCACACACTGGGTTAGTCCCACCATCTTTTCCCCCCCAAAGCTTTACATTCCCATTCTCCTGGCAGCTGTGAGTGGTGTGACCCCCCCAATCCCACCCCTAGCCCGTGAGCTGCCATCCCTGACTGTCCCAGATGCTGTAACTACCACATGGGTGGCCGCTGATTCTCGCACTGAGAGCTGGTTTAAATCATCCCAGGCTCGCATGTGAGTCTATTTATTTTAGCACTGTGAAGCTTGTTCATTCTCTAGACAGTGTGTTAGGGCTAGAGGCCAAAACCCACGCTGATGTATAGCTTTCGCCATCGGATTTATAATTTAGTGCAAGGGGGCTGGGGAAGTGTAAGCCAGGGCAGAAGACTGTGAAGAAGCTTCACCATGCTCCCATCTGCACTGCATTTAATTTACAAGGTAGATTAAAATCATGGGACATCTTTGACCTCGTTTGGTTTGGGTTGCCTGCAAGATTTAGCTTTTGTTTCATCTTTTTGCTCCTGGGGACCGTGCAGCCAAGGGGAGATTCATACCAGGAGCAGAGCCCGCAGTTTCTCTCCTTTTGTGGAAAGACACGACGATGCAAAATGGGAATTAAACCATTTTCTCAGTGCAGCCAGATCAAAGCCGAACCGAAGGAGATGCCAGCTCTCCTCATTGATTTCAGCTTTGCTCCCCTGGGACTGGCAGTGCAGGAAGGTCACATGTGCAAGAAACTGGTGCATCACATGAGAATTTCTCAAGCCAGTGTTTTTCTTGCAGCCAGGTCCCTCAGGATACCCTCTCTGCTCAGCTTCTGCCTGATGGTTCATCACCATCTTCCCAGGGAAATTGGATCCAGCAGGCAGCGTGCTCCAGGTGCATTGCTGCAGATGCAGCCGAGCCTCTGGCTGCAGACAGCCCTTCAAACGCAGGGTGGGGCGGGAGCTCCTCACACCCTAAATCATTTATGCTGTCACAGCAATTAGCAGCCGTTACCCAGAATAGGTGCTTGAAGTGGGACAGCTCTCGCTTGGTTTTCTGCTTATTTATTCACCAAGGGCATGTCCCAGTTCCTCGGCACCGCCTGGTCACATTGTGACCCTCCAGCCTCGTGTCTGTGGCAGCTGGACTCAGTTTTTCCTGGCATGGGGCAGAGTTAAGGTCACTGACTGGCCTTTCCCTTCTCTGGCCACCATCTCTGATGTTTAGGAGAGCTGGGAGGACTGGAAATTCTCTAGCTCAGGCATCACTTTGAGGTCCCAGCTGCCACAATGTGCAGGCTGGGTGTAACACAGTCCCCTGGGGGAGCTCACAGAGCTCGGGGTGAAGCTGGGTGGGCCATTTTGATAGCCCAGCAAGTTTTTAGGATAAAGCAAACGATGCTAAAATGCAACGCTAAGCTGGGCAGTGCAGTGCCCCTGGGCAGCCCCACCCCTGGGGCTCCTGGGGAGCAGTGCTGCACCAGCAGTATTTTGAGCTCACCTTGAAGGGCGTTAATTCTCCTCTTCCCATACCTCTCAATTGTTTTTGAGCCTTGAAACAAAAGCCTTCATTCAAAATAAGCTTTTAAATCTGGTTGTGGTGATTAGTGAAATGTGCTTTAAATCCTCTACTACACTGGAGAGCTCTAGGTAAAGGATTCTCCAACTAGCCTTGCCACTGGTTAAAAAGCTTCCAAGTGCAGGAGTAAATTCACACACACGAAATCAGTTTTCAGATACAGTAGGGAACCCATTAAGCTTTGTGTGGTTATGCAAGCTGATACAAATGTCTTATTAATTAGAAAATCAATCACGCTGTCCAGCTGATTGATGCTAATCCTGCACAGAAAGGGGGGAACAATAGTATCATCAAGACTATATCATTTCTTCCCATTACGGGGAAGAGGACAAGACTGCATTTCAAAGTGATTCTGCTGTAATGAGCTGCAAGAATATACACCATGTAGTAAGGGCTCTTTTAAGATGTGGCACATTATTTTGATCAATAATACTCAAATTCATTCTGGATCCTGAATCTAAGGAAATTTCATATGAAGATTAAAAGAAATTATAATATGATCAGAGATGATCACAGAGGAGGAGAGCTGTAATTATCCGAGGGGCAGCATTAATAAATAGGAATGAGCCCAAACCTTGTAAAATCAGAAAACAGCAAGAATAGACTAAGGCTGCTGAAAGTGTTTCACTGCATCCAGCTAATGAATCAAAAGCATAAAATATATTATTTTTTAAAAGTAAAATTGGTACCAGTTCAAAACCCTAATGTCAGGCAACCATGGAATGATAATTAAAGGACCCAGCTGATTTTTCACCTGTCCCACATTATTTGCAGTCAGCTCTGCCAGCTTGAGGACTGGCAGCAAATGGTCATAGCAGGCATATTCCTGCCATCCCAAAGCTGTGTGGCTGGCCAAAACCTTCTGAAAAATACAGGCAAGAATCACGCTAAATGACTGGAAGATGACTGGAATACATGAGTCAGGCTTTGAAGAAGAAAATAGCTCATTATCATGTAAACGCGTGTTGTCTTGGTTCCAGGCTAATTGTTGTATAGCATATCCTATATAACACAAGACAAAGCCCCAAGGCTCACAAGCCAAGGAAAATGCAAATTACACCATTGACAGAGCTGAAGGCTCCATGCAACTTTAATCGAGGGGAGGGTGCAGTGGTTTTGTGAGACAAATGAGCAGGGAAGTTACATGAGAAAGACAGAGCTCTCTAATACACAACTCAAGCAATAGGCTTGAACACGGCTGAGCAAATGTTCACCTTGGCCACCAAAGTCTGAGGATATTCACATTTGCAAATCCCACCATAATCATTCTGTGCCAATGGTATTTAACATTTCTGGGACAGTTCATGGAAATGCTCCACACTCCTCTGGCAGTTTCCTTTCTTTCACATTTTTATCATTGTTTGTGGTACAGGAGCACGCTGAAAATTCAATAAGGATTCAGGCCTTTCTGGGCTAAAAGAAGTCCAAAAGGCATTCCTGTCCTGTAGAATGACCACTGTACATTCACTGTGCTGGTTTACACCAATACCAGAGGCTGGTAACTCCCAGAGGCTGGGATTTAATAGACCAAGAGAGCATGTTAACCTGGACTGCTGGACTCCAAATCAGGGGGTTCCAGCCCACGGTCAGAAGGTGGGATCCACCTCTGGGTTGACCAGAACAATCTGCAAAGCCTCTGCCCACTGTTCCATCGGGACTGCTGTAGTGGATGACCTGTCTGTCCAGAGATCCAGGCATTCCTACAAAACATTTAAAGGAGGTTGGAGATGAAAAGTCACCCTTTTGGTGTGAGGAACAGGCCTTGAGAGAAGGAAAAGAGGTGTGAGGTGAACAACTGAAAGATAACAGAAGAAGCAAAAATTAGAAGTGTTCAGTCAGGCTTCTAACTGATGCAAATCTGAATGACTCACAAACAGAAATCCAGCTATTTTTGGGGAAAAGGCACTGGAAATGCCAGATACATAATGTGGGAAACTGGCTCGTCAAGCAGCTGTTACTCTTCCATGGCAAGGCCTGGTGAATTCTTTGGAAGAGCTTTGCAGAGGCTGCAGGAGGCACAGAAGTTTTGCAATGGTTCTTGCTGCCTGCTACGGCCTCGCCTCGTTTAGTTTCAGTGTGAGCAGGCTCTCCACGTGTCCTGGGATCAAACACCGAGCGGATCTCCACGCTGTTCCATGTCCTGTGCACGCTGCAGCTGAGACATTTCCAGTCTCATAATGCAAGAATTCAGAAATAGATGTAAATTTACACGTTCCACTACAAACAGATGGTGCCTTTGGCTGCCTTTCACTGTGTTCCTCGAAGGTAGTGCTGGGTTGCAGAAGTCAATCTTCCTGCAGCGATCTCTTCTTGCAGGGGTTTTAGGGTTTGTTTTGGTTTCCCATTCACATGGCACACTGGCAGGGGCTCAGTGAGCATGGGGGAATTGCCAACCTAATTCCCATGCCAGGAGATGTGATAACTGCTAGAGATGACCACAAAACAAAGTTCTGATTCTCACTTCTCCGTGG
Source organism: Pachycephala philippinensis (assembly GCA_013397055.1). Classification (NCBI taxonomy): domain Eukaryota; kingdom Metazoa; phylum Chordata; class Aves; order Passeriformes; genus Pachycephala; species Pachycephala philippinensis. Next base: position 1,668,731 of record VWZT01003312.1, on the reverse strand, counting down.
CACCCAGCAGGACTAGCGTGAGCAAAGCAGATACCAGCCCATATCCAGATTTTGTGGCTAACCTGAAGCTCTCAGGAGGAAAAACTGGGACTCCAAAGCCACCTCATTCTGCAGTTCTAGGGAAAAAAACATCCAAAGAAAAACGCCTGCTACCCCTGTTGATGCTGAGGACGTGGCTGTAACACAGGAATATTTGGCCAGGTCGCAAAGGGGCCTTCTCAGTCCACAGCAGTCATTGGCTGTGAGGCCGTGTTGCCTCTGGATGAGGACAGCTCAGGGGAATGGCCCTCTCAGTAGAGCACATTTCAGTCCAATTCCAGCACAAAAGGTCATTCACAAGGAAATGGTATCTGGTAACATGCTCATGGGGAGATCTTGCAGCAGCTTCCTGTCTCCAGTACAGCTGCTCCGAGGGCTGGAGAGAGCTCGGCCACTTGTGGCCAGTCTGGTCATCAGCCTTCATGAACAATTGCTGCTTCCTCCTGCTTTCTGCAGCCAAAACCAATATCACTCGAGTACAGCAAACCCAAATCTCACAAAGAAGGTCCCTGCCCAGAGTGAGGGGTGAGGGGTCTCCCCACACTAAGGTGATGGTCCCAGACCCCAGCTCAGCTGTGTGTCCAGTGCCACTGATGCTTTCCAAGAAACTCATCATGGTCAAAACCCACATCTCTGCATCTCTTCTGATTCCTTTTGCATCCTCAGACCATTTATCCTGAGTGGGGTAAGCTGAAGCACAGATGCCAAGGACCATTTGGGACCAGTGACAGCTTTGGGAAAACAGAGTTGGCTGAGTTTCTGGGGCTGGTTACACAAAGAGAGTATGGGCCTTTTGGAGAGAAAGGCTTCCCAGCAGTGAGAAACTCGGGAGCGGAATGCTGTGGATTCCTTCAGCTTTTGAGCTGACACTGAATTTATCGGAGAGGAGATGAAGGAGAGATGGCAAGAAACAAGAATGACCCAGCAGCAAATGCACTGGGGGAAGCAGCTCTGATTATTTCTCAGCCATTCACTCAGAAAGCGAAGATATGCAGCTCTTCAAGCAGCCTATTTAACACTGGCACTGCACAGTAAAGGGAACCTTGCCAGCATATTTCATTAAAATACCTCTCCATCAGTTAATAATCATTCTCTGCACTTTAATAGCACTTCCCCTTCAAGATTTCCAAGTAAACCCATAAAAGTCAGCTCAGCCTTGGGAGAGAAGTATTCTTAGTGATATTTTACATGCAGGGAGATGGAGAGACAGGGAGATGTTCCCCCAAAGCCCTGTATTGCTGCCCCAGCCCTGCAGGACAGCAAGTCTTTATGCATGAAGTCAGATAACCCAGTGGCTGTTTGCATAATGATGGCCTGAGTTAATGGCCAAGCCAGAAATCAAATCCAGCACTGGTGGATCTTATTCACTGCTTTTCCCCTTCTAATAAAAATTTCCACAGACGCTGTGGAAGAGAAGTTATATGCCAAATTCCAGGAACAAGCAAATTGGAAACAAATGTGCTGCGTGACCCAGTAAAGTGTGTTTACAAGAGGATTGCTGCTACCATTGCTCTAGCACTGGTCTGCTGCTTGAGGAGCCCTGAGATGGATGAGCAGCACCCGGGTTCCCAATTCCCCCTATTGCTGCTCTGTGTAGCTCAAAGGTGGCTTTTTCATGTGGGTCTATTGGCCTTCAAACAGCAACATCAAATACTGATTTTTTCCAAGTCAGAAGAATATTCATCTTCCTTGATTTTTGTCTGTGGTCCAGCCAAAGAGATCTCCCAGGAACTGGGAAGTTTCCTAACAGTGAAACATTTTGGGGAGCCCAGAAGTTTGGGTTGATATCTGAGCTCCCAATACCATTTCAAGGCCACAAGAGCTTATGTGCCCTAAGCCCAAAGTGTTTCACAATTACCTTTCCATCCCAGCCACTCTTGGGACACTGATGTCCACCTTCCACCCTCAGAGACAGGGAAGTGGGAAACCACACGTTTCTGGTAAAGCTGGATGTAATCCCATATCAGAGAAAGCTTCTGATGTTTTAATATTTAGCTTTAAAATCTTTATATTTATTTAGCTGGCTATTAAAAAAAAAAACCAAAAAAAACAACAACAAAAAAAAAAAAAAAAACAAAAAAACAAAAACAAAAAAAACCCAAAAAAAAAAAAAAAAAAAGCAAAGCCACAAATACATAGAGACATTTTCTCTATAAGGGAATTCCTTCTCAGGGAGCTGCCTTGGTTTGCAAAAGGGGAACCAGAGGGGATCCAGAAGCCACTGGAAGATGCTTGAGAATATCATTGAGATGGTATAAGATGCCTGGTCTTTGTCTAACAGCAGCATGCCATGCACAAAGTGTCTGAAGTCACGCTTTTGGCAGGCTGTGAGTGAGGTTTTGAGGGCACCAGGTGAAAGTGTTGTGGGTACTCATGCTAAGTAACAGTTCTGTGTATCCTTGATGTGATGGGGCTGCAGCCTTAAGAGATAAGACACAGAACAGAACAGAGCATCGTATCTGGTCAGGGTCAAGCCTGCTGGAGAGGACACAGCCAACGTCAGAACAACATCCCGCATGCTCAGTGCCTGGTGACGTGCACAAATGTCATTTTTATCAGTACACACGTCCAACCCATCTTTTAATCTGCTGCCCGAGCTGGCTGGCAGCCCATGGCAGGGAGCTCCCCAGCCCCACAGCCCTGCACTCCTTTTCCTCAACCAGACAGAAAAAGGACAGGAGGGGAAATGATAATGGGCTTTTCCTTCTTTTGATACAAATGGCCAGAGGAAGCACCACCTTTTAAATTAGCTGTCATTTGGGAAGCAGGCACAGGGTTCCCGGCAGAGCCACTCTGCCCCAGCTCTGCTCTACAGCTACAACCAAGGCCACCCGGCCACCCGACACAATGTGATGCACAGATGTTGATAAATTCTCCCATGTGAAAAAAATATTAACTCATTACAAACAAAGCAGCCTCATAAACAGGGCTTGGGAAACTATGATAAATCAAGTTCGTTAGGCAGCAGAGCTGGTACGAGCCGCTGCCTCAGCTAATGCAGATTGAGAGCTCAACACATGCTGCAGAGATCAGCATTTTAAACACATACCGTTTACCAGCCTTAATGAATACTAAAAGCCCAATAAGCAGGAGCCAGAGCCACTCAGACATGGTTTCATACAGATGTCGGCAGCGTTGTCTTTCATTTTATTTGCTAATGAGTTATCGATAGCAGTAATTTGCTGCTGATAATGCTGCAGGTTATAAAAGAGAAAAATTAACAAGTTCTGTTAAATGAGGAAACAGGCTGTATGCCCTGCTCTGCCCTGGTGTGGGAGCTGATGCCAGGTGGGGTTGCAGGCAGCAAAGGCACTGGGGTCCCTGGTCAGGGCAGAGGCGTGGTGGTGCTCACTGGTCACCACCGGGATGCTCGGACATAACCCTGGGCAGAACTTCTTCCCCTAGCAAGGAGAGAAGGGATGAACCAGCTGCTGTTAGCACAGCTCTAAGTATTGCTGGGAGGGTGGAAAGAAGGGAAAAGAGCAAGTCAGCGTGGTCTGGGCATAATAGAGCCACAGGCTGAGCCCACTCTGCTGCAGTGTTAGGTGAGACTCCTTCTCCTAGGCTACATCCTTCTTTAAGCTGGGGACTGGTAACCCTGAGCTCTGGTCCTGACCCAACCATTGCCCTCCCCAGATCTTGACTGGCTTCCCTGTTGCACTGTTGTAAATTCTGAACATCATCCTCAGCCACATGTGGGAATACAGATACATTAATATAGGCACCAACCTGCCCAGCTCACTGTAAGAACTGATTTCATACCGTTTGTGAGGAGCTTCAAGGAGGCAACCCCAGACACATACAAAATATTATTTTTACCCATTACAGATAATGGATGATATTTTTGATAAATGCAGAAGGCAAAATAACTCAATGCAGCAGCTCTTTACTGAGGAGGGAAAGCGTTAGGAAGGCAGGGGTGACCTTTGCCTGAGAGGGGACAGCAGGGGACGAGGCATGGCCTGGAGCTTGGTGCCTTCAGCAGCTTCTTCCTGACACCTGGCCTCAGATGCACAGTGATTTTCAGAAAATCTGCATCTGTTCATCAAGCTCTGAGGTAGATGCCGTAAAACGTCCTGTATTTTGTAGGTCAGATGAAATTCTGCTCTTTGGTAAGCACCTTGAGCTGCTGGGTGGGAGCAATGTTGATCAGTTCCTAAATTGCTGCCTCAAACCAAGCTGGGCAAACCTCCGGCTGCACACAAAGTCAGCCGGGTGCTGCCCGAAGGAAAACACTCTGGAATCTCAGCTCTGGGTGCTGGCAAAGGAAAATATTGTTGTGGTTGGTGGTGTTAATGAGGGCCCGACCCTCGCAGTCCCTCGGATAACAGGCAGTGAGTGTTTGTGTGTGACAGATTGGCTGTGTGTCCCTGAACCAGTGTTTCTGTAGGGCACTGACGTGTGCAGCAGACACTGCTGCAACTTATTTATCCTGTGCTGCTGTGCTCAGCCCCTCCATGGATGCAGGTCTTGGGCACTTCTTGGAAAAGCAGGAAAAGCATTGCTGAGTTGCCCTATTTTCCATTTATCTTTCTATGAAAGGCAGTCACACTGATCCACTTTTTCTCCACTGAAAGTGAATAGATATTCCTGGCTCTCAGCTGGAAAAGCCTGAGGAAAAATAGGATCAGAGCATTTTACATTTTACATCCAGTGATCTTCCAAGTCCAGTGCCTGGCCGTGACAGTCACTGGCAGCTCCTTGGCACCAGAACTCTGCAGGATCCAAAGGGACAGTCACTGTGTCACAGAAAAAAGGAAAATACAGTCACAGATGTCATCTGGGGGTGAGCAGGTTGCAGAAGGTTTTCCAGCCTGCCCACGCTGCCTGCCAAGCACAGTCCGTGGCTCTCTGCCTGGCTGGCCCAGGAGATGCTCCTTGCCCATTTCCCTGTTTTGTTCCGTGTTTCCTTCCAGCAGGATGAGCTCCATCCTGGGATGGCCAATGGAGAGAATCCCGTGGCTGTGCTGGAGCTGGGGTCAACTCAGCTGCCACTTTCTACCAACAAACCATGTCCAAAATGTGGCTGGAACACTGTGCAGGGAAAAAAAGCAACCTCGCCATGAGTGTGGGGGTTTCACTTTCAGCTGTCTTCTTTAATAGTTTTTAATTTTAATTCAGGCTAATTAATGCATTAATGGTTATAGCTTTAGGTTTATAGGTTTAGGTGCCATTAGTTAAGCCCTGACACTATGGACTTCATGGAGGACCCCAGCCAGGCTGCTCCTTGCTGTCAGCACCTCTGCCACCACAGGGAAATTAAGGGATAGAGGGAGTTTGGATCAGAACCAGCAGGCAAGAGACAGCCCCCGAGTCCTAATTAAAGCCTGAAATCTTTGATTTTCCCTCCCCCATTTGCTGTTTCCATCGTGGTGCTTATGGAAATTAATTTAAAAGTATTGTGCAATTAAAAAAAAATTAATGGTTTCCTTCCTCTGGAATTGAGAGCTTTCTTCTGAGCAGGAGGGAGGGGTTTGTGAACATGTCATTCCTTTTTAGGGGTCTGAATAGACGCTTCTATCCTCTCATGTTTTAATTAATTTTTCTATAGTTGCTTCATTAATTGATATTTATGTATTGCTTGTTGTGCATAAATCCTGGAAACAGCACATAAGAGGATGTTCTCGTTACAGCTCTACAAGTGCTTGGCCAATACTGGAATATTAATAGTTGGAATTGCATGGAAAAGTACAGTTTGTTTCCCTTTCTCTGAGGTCTCTGTCCCATATGGTGCCTTCAGGGAATAAAGAGTTGCTTCAAGGAAGGCATTTTTTGTGAGCACTGCACTGTGTCTGTGGAGGGAAGTGCCAAAGTGATGGGGATGCAGATGAGGCATCTGTAGCTCTGAGTTTTGTAGGTCCTGTAAAGCTAAACATGGACAGAAAGTGTCTTCATGTGCACGCCTTTCCCAGTCCTGCTGGCTGGTGGTCCAGCTTTCCACTGGGAAGGGCAGGAAAAGATCCAGGCAAGGCTTTTCTGAAGGGTTTTTTCTGCTCCTGTTTAGCACTTGTTTGCCACTGAACAGTTGTTTTGCTCCAGAAATCTCTGAGGAAGCGGGGACCACTTTTGTCACTGCATGCCAAACCCTCATCCCCTCTGAAATCTGCTGAGAGTGTGCTTTGGCCCAGCAGCCTTTCCATCCTAGTGGCTAATTTAACCTTACCAGAAATAATTGCCCCTGTCTGAAGAGAAAAAATCCCTCAGAGCCAACTCTGGAGCAGTTGCTCTGTGTCTCTGGAATCGTGGCTATGGTTCAGCAGAGCCTCCCTGCATCACCCACAGGTGTGAGCATCCTGCCACGCCCACAGGTGTCCCCCTGCCCTGGAGCACGTGCTCCTGGTGTCCCTGTGTCCAGCCAGCCACGGCCCTGGCCCCAGTGACACCAGAGCACAGCACCTGCCTGTGGGACCCCAGCTTGTGCTGACACTGCTCAGTGCAGGGGGGGTTCCCTACACCTGAAAATCAGGGTCTGGTGTCTCCCTTCTCAGTGCTCACAAGCTGTTCCTAGGTTGGCATTTCATGGCTAAAAAAAGTCTCACCCACAGAGCAATCAGCCGGTGTCCTCTAAAGGCATGGGGCTGCTTGAGAGGCGAGTTATGATCTGCCTGTGGAGCTATTGTTATTTGAGATTTTATTAATCATTTACTACATTTTATGAGGTTAGTCACCTGCATCGTCTCTGTGCTGACACAATAATTTACCACTACAAGGATGAAAAATAAAATAAAAGATCATTTACTGGCAGCTCACAATGCTCTTACCAGGTTACAAAGACAGCTGGTGGAGAGAGATTTCTGCTGGGGAATGAAAATAAAACAAAAAGGGATGATGAGGCACAGCCAAAAGGGTATCACTGAAGATCAGTTTTATACTGAAGCGTGTGATAATCAATTATTCAGAAACATGGTGTTGAACTATCTTTCCCCATGGGTTTATAAACCTCTCACTGGCTTAGCTCTGGTAACAGTTATCCAGAGATATGTAAGGGTATCTCTAGAAGCCACAAGAGGACATTGATATTAGGCACACGATGAAGATAAGGAGGATATTAGAAAGCACAGAACTAGCTCATCTCCTGCTGTAAACGTACATTGCTCCATCAAGGTCAGTGGTGTCTCTGCCAGCTCTCTCCAGCTGGGGGTTGGACCCACAAGCTGTCACACAGGACTTGGAGAGGCACAGGCACGGGTGGGTCCATGGTGGGAAAACCAGGACAATGACCCTTCCACACGTGGGCTGGACACGGTGAGCCAGCAGAGTGCTGAGCCTTGCACCCAGGGGAGAGGAGATGGACGTGAGGTCCGAGTCTCCTTAAAAGCATTTTTCAAAATAATTGGTGAATTATTTACCAGCTGTAAATGGCCAGGATAAATCTGTTGGTGAGCAGCAGCACAGCACAGTTAGTTTTGACAACCAGCAATTTACAGCCCTTGGTAGACCACTGTTAAGGATATTACTCACTGAAGCTCCCCATACAGTACTTGGAGCATAACAAACAATGTCCCCAGCCTCTCCCCATGCAGGAGGCCATCTCCTCCTGGCTCCCCAGGACTTGGCTCTCTGGCTTCTCCAGCAGTGCCTGGCACTGAGCCCTGCCCTCCCTCACTGCTCCGGGCATTTCCCCAGTGATAGACATTTGCAGGCCCTGGCTGAGGGCTGGCATGGCTCTGAAGTGCAGGATTTCTCCCTGGGTGCAGCTGCTGAGGTGCTGGCAGCAGTGACAGCCCTGTGGCAGGGTGATGGGAGGTGTGCAGTGGCCACGGTGATGCTGGTGTGGAGCTGTGCCCCACCAGCCAGCCAAACACTGCTCCTCCCTACTGCTGCCTGTAAGGAGAAGTGACAATTCAATTTCCAGACCTACTCCAGGGGCTCCTCCTGCAAAAGGGGAAGAGCAGCTTGGCTGCTGATGGTGAGGGAGGCATCTGTCCCACCTGCAGGTGAGGCTGGGTGTCAGAGGGACAGAAACCCCCTAAAACAGACAAACAGCCCTTCCCCCACTTAAAGCATGGATATAAAAATATGCAGAAGTCACATATTTTGCAAGTTCAGAGCCTTCCTAGCAATAATTAGCTTCTAAACATTCCCCTGTCCTGTATAATAAATGAACAGCATAGTAAATGTTATGAGAATAATTCATTATTCATCACGAATAACAAATGAAGGGAATAATTTACCATCCACTAATCCCTAAAAGGGCCCCACTTCTTCTCTCATCATGTAGGGATGCTGAGTGCTGAGCAAGAGGTGCCTGTTCAGCCACACAGGCCCCACAGCTGCTGCTGGGTGTATGCCCTGGCCTGGGGCCAGCACGGTGCCAGTGGTTCTGTGACACAAACAGTGCAGAGAGAATCATGGAACGTGCTGAGCTGGGAGGGTCCCACAACGATCATTGAGTCCAGCTCCTGGCCTTGCACAGGACCCCCCAAGAATCCCAGCATGTGCCATGTGAGCTCTTACATGGGTAAGGATGGTGGTGCAGCTCTGCTGTCCTTTCCACCCCAAACTCTTTCCCAAAGCCCCGTGTCCCTGCTCTGCTGTCACAGACCTGGGCATGTCACACCCTGCAGCCCTGGCACAGCCTCCAGAACAGGGCTGTGCTTTGGCTGTGACAAGCAGCAACCAAAGGCATGGTCACAGGGGTAAAAGGGATGAATAGTTTTTGGCCTCATCAGCTCTGTGGCACACACAGCACCTGTTCCCCCTGCCTGGCTGGGCAGGGGCATTCACTGCTCACACCCAGCCCAACCCAGCCTTGCTCCCTGCCACTCTCTCTCTCTCCCCCTCTTTACCTCCCTACCAGGAGCTGTCCTTTTTCCATTTCATAATATCAGATTTCTTTTTCCATGCCCACAGCCACTCCTTTCTGGTGTTGCATGTGCCCTTCAAAGAGCACAATGCTGGATGACTTCTCCATAGGATTTAACCCCCTGCCAAAGCCTCCCTCTCCTGCCCTTCTCTGGAGAGCTAAGAGCCCCCCTAATCCCTTTCCTTGGGTGCTTAACACTGTTTGGGGGGAGCATTTGTGGACTCGTTCCTGTGTTATCTCTGCTGATTATTATTTGCTTATTGCTCTTCCCTCACTCGTGTTCCCCCAGTGCTCCAGATGACAGACAGCACATAAATCACTGTAATGGAGCACGGCAGAACGAGGTGAAGGTGTACAAATTGTCTGTGTGTGCATGCGGGCAGATAAGGAAAGTTGGAGGAGCATTTTGGTGCCTTCCCCAGCCAGAAGTCACACTGCACAGAGAACACAGGGCACCTGTGCTCCCAGCCCAGGCATCCCCTGCATCCATGACCACTAAGGATGACCAAGAAAATACCCTGGAGAAACAGACCCCTAAAAAATCTCTCCATGTGCTGTGCTTGCCTGTCCAGACACCAGCAACCCCTGTAGATTGTTTTCACCTGTGATTTGTTAAAAAAACCATAAATGCACATGCCCCATCCATGGAAGTATCTAAAGCCAGGCTGGATGAAGCTCTGAGCAACCTGGGATAGTGGAAGCTGTCCCTGTCCCCAGCAGGGGGGTTGGAACGAGGTGCTTTTAAAGGTTCCTTCCAACCCAGGCCGTCCTGTGATTCTGTAATTCTGTGATTCTGCATGTACCTGGTAAATCTGAATATAAAACCCCTGCATTATGGTTTTAGGAAGTTATTATTTTTTATTCTAACCTTACACCTGTAATATTGTTCCTGGATGTGAATAAGCACCAAAACATAAAAGGTTAGTTAAAAGCATCTGCCTTTTACACAGTAACTGCCCTCATGTGAATTTAGCTTGGTGAGTACGTTTAATGTTTTCCAATGATTCCAGCTCCAAGTTTTGCTAAACTTGCATTTTTGGAGACTATTTTTGAGTAAAGATTTCCATAGGATAATCAAGATAATGCCGGCAAGCTGACTTTTGACCTACACTATCTCAAAATATTCACAAACCTGCTGACTAACTGGGTATATTTTTGGTTCTGTGGACTTTCCAGCCCTGAATGGAGTGATTAGCAACAAAGAGGGGGTTTTTATTTAAATCAGTGGGAGCTGATGAGACTCTGGCGTGTGCCAGCTGCAGCCTCAGACGGATGTGCCGTGGTGCTGTGCTGAGGAGGGTTTGGCACCTCGGAGGCTGCCACTCTCCATAAAACCCCACCACCCCAGCAGGACCTGGGCTTTTCTCACCCACCCACACTCCAGGAGCATCAGAATCAAGCAACACTCCCAGTCTAATAATATTTAACCAGGGAGCTGATGGTCAGACCCCCAGAGGAAGTCTAGAAGATGCTTTCTAAAGACAAATGAGACAAGAAGGGTCACCCCAAGCATTGTAGCTACCGACCAGCCTTCCTGGGCTGCTCCTTCCTCAGGGATGTGTAGAGGGATGTTTCTGTTTCATGGCTCCTTACACAAACCTTCTCCTCTGGAGGACTCACAGACTTCCAGGCCTGTCCAGGATTTTGTGGCTAGATCCCACACAACCTCCCTGCAAGAAGCCAGCAGAGAGTTTTTTTAGGTACCTGCAGATCAACCGGGGCCTTATGATGATCCATAAAATGCATTTCCCAGAAGCTCTGATTGGGACAGGCTGCTTTAATGAGAATTACAGCACTAATCTGAACACAGGTGTGAGGGTCTGAGCTTTGATTTGACCCCCAAATATGTGCTCTTCAAAGACAGCAGGACAACCCACCCGACTGTGGCTCATAGCTCTGACCTGCAGAGTGGGACCCCGGGGGGGGTTGAAGAAAAGTTGACGAACGTTTTGACCCTTTTAATTGGCATTGTGCCTTCTCAGGCTTTATCGGTCAGCTTTGAAGTCTAACCAGCTCCCTCGTGAGGAATTCACATTTGGCACGCTTGTGTGAGACATAATGTGGTAACAGAGGTAGCTCTATATGTATGGTAATTTTTAGAGCTGAGTGACATTCCTCAAATGGATAAGTTCACTGAAAAATGCAGGAACCAACGGTATTTGCGAAAAAAATTAGAAAGTGTACAAATGTTTCGTTCTGACATGTCAGAAAGAAGTGGTTTGGAGATACGGAGACATTTTGTTTCAACATCATCGAAACAAAATATTTTGACTTTTTGTTTGGAAACAAGCTTTGTTGTTTAGAAACTGACCTAAATTTTAGGAAAGGATTTTTTAAACCAGAATTATGTAATAAAAAAAGACCATTTCTCTTCCTGTTGAGGAAAATACTTGATTTTACTCATTTTCTCCCTCTTTTTGGATTTGACAACCAAACTAAAAAATCCATATTCATCTACTTTTCTCACTGTTATCACTCCTGTCGCATCTCCAGCTGCTAAAAGGAAGCAACGCCTCCATCCAACAGCGCATCACTGCCTTTCCTCAGCATCCCTGTTTTTGCTGTGCAAAAAGGGGGCTACTGAAATTGAGTTTTCCCCGTGCCCCAAAGCATGGTGACACCCTGGGTTTGTGTGACCATGGGTGACTCAGTGGCCCTGGCACAGGACAGGGACATTCCTGCCCACCCCACGGTCATCTTCAGGCCCCACTGCGCCTGGGTTTGCCCCCACCAGGGCTCTGCCCTTATCAGGGCTTCGTTTAGCCAAGCAGGTTAATGAATAACCCCGTGGTTTACCAGCAGAATGAACCTGTGCCTTATCTCCGATCGGGCGCACAGAGGGAGCAGAAGAACAAAGAGGGGTTTATCCTGTCCTCTGTTCCTCACCGCCTGAAACGGCTGAGAGAGCTCAGCAATGTGGCTGCGTGGCTTTTAAAGGCTGATTTATCTGCTTTCTGCTTCCCACCCGTGAGTTTTGATTCCAAAAATAGCCTTAATCAAACAGCTGCTGTGGGACCGGCTCTGTTCACGGCCGGCTCAGTTTCTGCCCCGGCTCTGGCACCCTCAGACGATGGTTTTGCTGGGGTTTAAGCTCACCTTCCTCCCCAGCAGTGCTCACTGCAGAGCAGGGACCCTCTCACCCATCAGGCACATCCTTGTGCTCAGCGTGCTGAGGTGGGTGAGCCCTGGTGGCCTGTGCTGCAGAGCCAAAGGACTCAGGGACATCTCGTGGTGGTGGAGCTCTTCAGATGCTGCAGCTCCCTGAGAGGCTTGAAGCCACCCAGGGCCTTGGCCTTGTTTTAAAGTCTCTCCATTAACAGCAGATGAGTTTAGGGTTCTAATATGCCCACAGACAGGGCAGTTCTGTGGGAAAGGGCTGCGAGCTGCCTGCAACACTCACACATTCCTGTTGTGGCAGTCTGAGCATCACTGGAAACATCTCCCAGTCAACGGAGTGAAGGCAGGATTGCAGCTGTACTTCACCAACAGACACTTCAATCTCGCTCTTTCTGGGCCGTGGCCTCCTCATCTAATTGGTTTAAAAGTTCTTCTGCCCAGAGTCTAGCTGCACACCAGACACCACAACATTGTCGTGGTGGGGTAGCTGGACCCTGTTGCCACAGAAGCACACCCAGGACTTTTTGCCTCCCTCCCTGCAGCTCTTTGGAATTCTATTTCTAGACTCTGCAGGAGGAAAGGGACTCATTAGCTACACCAGTGACAGCAAATCAAAATGCATTTCAGTTCCCTGCCCAGCACTGGGGTTAGAAAGTTCTGATTCATTCACTGTGCATTGTTAGTGCCATTTTCTTCTGTTTTCATATAATCATGGAATGGTTTGGGTTGGAAGGGACATTAAAGATCATTTTGTTCCTCCCCTCTGCCATGAGCAAGGACACCTTCCACTATCCCAGGTTGCTCCAAGCCCCATCCAACCTGGCCTTGGACACTTCCAGGGATGGAGCATCCACAGATGCTCTGGGCACCCTGTACCAATGTCTCACCATCCCGCAGGAAAGAATTTCTTCCTAACACCTAATCTAAACTTCTCTCTTTTAATTTAAGACCATTAAGGCTCAAGTCACTATCTGCCCATGTAAAACGTAGCTCTGACTCTATTTTATTGCCCCCCCTTTAAGTACTGGAAGGCCACAATGAGGTCTTCCCAGAGCCTTCCCTTCTCCATATTTTATTTTATTCCCCTTTTCTCCCACCTGTCTCTGTTTCCTATAACCCCAGGTGCAGATTGACTCAGTGGCTGGAATGGAGCAGTGACATATCTGCAGCACGGGGCTCAGTGGCCTTGCTGCAGTGACTCAGAGTGTGCATAGCTGCTTTTAAAAAACCTATCTCCAGGACATCACAATTCAAAAATAATTTCCAGTTCTATTATTATTCTCAGCCCAAGGCAATCGTACTGTGGTCTTCAGTGCAGACAGCTCTGCCAGTCACTCCTGTTAAATATACTCAGCTCTCCTTCCACTTTAGGGTTAACAAAAATTAAATTTGCGTGGCCAAATATAGGCAGGGATTTCATTCCCGTGAGGCCATGTCTGCATTATTGAATCCCAGTCTTTTTCATGTGAAACAAAAATATACCAGTCATATTTTTTTTATGAAATAATATCCCACTGAATTATGTTTCAGGGAAAAAGGGTGAGTTTGGGCTTTCCGCTGTGATCACAGCACTGAGGAATGAGTTTTATCCAGGCTTCAGCAAGGGAAAGGGAAATAGATGCAAAAGATACGTGCACAGCAGTGCTGCTGCTGCTCTCAGCAGAGTCGGGATGGGTTTGGGGAATGGCAGGCACTGGATGAATACCCAAAACGAGCAGAACTTTGCAAACTCTGTTGGAGTGACCCCTCAATGCTATATTTGTAAATATGTAGTAACAAATTCCTCCAAAGATATTCTCTGTGTTATTTGTTTTCCATGAACATCTGCTCCTGTATGGGGATGCTAATGAAGAGTGGGAGGTTCGCTGTTCCATTTGTGGGATTTTTCACTTTCCCCTTCCCATGTCAGTCTCAGGATCATCCTCTTGTGGATAATCCATAGACTGAAAAGAGGCAGAAAATAGCAAATAACTCACTCTTTCCCAACATTTGCCCCAGTGGTAATCCATAATGCTGAGATGCCAGTTGAGACTGCCAGAGTCTGCGTGTGTTGCTGTGGGGTGAAGACATCCCTGGTGGGGCTGAGCCAGGGACAGTGGGAGAAGGCTCAGCCCCTGGCGTGGGCAAACTGCCTTTGCAGAGGAGGGAAACCTGGAAAAACTGCTTTTAACTCAGCAAAGTCCTTAAGAAGAGGCAGAAAAACCCCTGTCATCACACTCTGGATATGCCAGTGCCAATGTGTTTATTGTGGCTACATAATAATTATGATCAATAGTAGTAATGAAAATTAATGATTAATAACACAACGTTAACAGTTATGGTTATTATTTCTGAACTTCATACATTTTTTATTAAGAATTTCAGTGCTAGATCTTCCATTAGGCAAATCTGCTTTCACAATTGATGTTATAATAAGAAGTAGGAATCACCAGGAACCTCATTCTATGTTACCTCCCTTAAACATGAAGGTAGGTATTATTAAATATGGATCTATATGTAAATAATCAATCATTTTAAGTAATTTTCATGGTCTGCAGTGGCATTTAGTAGGTAATAACTAAAATGCAGTTAGGTCAAAAATAGTTAAATAGTTTTAAACGTGACTCTTTTACCGGCTTTTTGTTAAGACAAAACAAACACATGAGGTTCCTGGGAGAGTTATGGCTGTGGAGGGAGTGAGCTATCTGAAATACAATTTTTCTGCCTTATCAGACTTCTTTTAAATGGCTTGTCTTCAAAATTACACAGAGTTTTGGAATTTCCCCTCCAAATTCGGTGTCTGCACTTTTGGCACTTGCTGTACCTATGTGGTTTCATCCCAGAAGGGTGCTGCAGACAAGTGTTGAATCTGCACAAATGTTTCCAAATCAAAACAGTCAAAGTGCTACTCTATTTCCCTGGTTCTCTGATGTTTAGAAATAAACATTGGCAGTGCTTATTTAGGGCGTTCTGGAGCATTTCTGCGCATGTCAGCAGCGCGCTCTCTCCCAGACTGGTGCAGCTCGCAATTTTGCCTGGTGACTCAAAAGTGCAGGCTTGGAAACTGTGTTTTAGAAAAGGGAAATAAGACAAAGTGCTGCATGGGACACCTGCAGCAGCTGTTTACTGCAGCCAAGGCACCCCGATGGCTCCTGGGGACAGCAGAGCCTGGTGCTGGATATGGCACAGCATCACCTGGACCCTGGCCAGCAGACAAGTGCCCTTCCACATGTGCCCTCAGCTCTCTCCCTGTTTTTTTTTTTTTTTCCCCTCCTGCTTTCATAAATCTCCAGCCCCTTTGTTGCACATCTTACTGTCTCCTACTTCTCTCTCTGGAAGATATTTTTCCACACCTCGCCCAATGCTGTGTGTGAAAACTCCTCAGCATCCCTGTTCTTTGATGGCACGTTTTGCTCCCACCCACAGAACAAATTCTAATACCTAAATTTCCAAAATTATTTTGTTTAATCATTCTCTACTTCTTATCTTGCCTGTCTTGACTCCGTTCTTACAAGTCTTGATTTGCTTCTTTTAAGATTTACTGCGAAGTACAAATTGTTTCTATTTGTATCTGTGTAGTCAGTTGTGAGGTGTCTGGGGAAGATTTGCTTAAAAACATAATAAGAAAATAAACAACATCAGGGAAAGCTAAGCTGGCTTATTGTCAATCCATTTTCCACCTTANTTTTTTTTTTTTTTTTGCATCATTTGCATTATTGCCTTATTTACATTATTGCTGTTTTCTGGGAATCGCTCCAATGGTGGGACTGGAGGGTCATAATTTGATGGAACACGGTGACGGTGATGCCAGATAAAATGTGCACGCACTGTTCTTTTTGGTTAATGTTACTGAGAGAGCAGGATGGTGGAGAAAATGGATGACCTACTTTTATGCTCTGCATTAGAGATACAAGGTTGTGAGGCTGTTCTAAAACACATGCAAAATCCAAACGGGATCACTGCCGTGGCTTCCATTTACACTGCTCTAAGTAAAATCAGAATTGCAGAGTAAAGATAAAGGGAAAAGTACAAATATTTTTGTGTCTGCAGCATGGCTCCACCCTGCTATTCTTGGGAAACTTCATGTCTAACTCTGCTCTGAAATGGCATTCAATCATCCCCGACTGCTTTTAATTATGTTAGCAGTGTTATTGTTGCTGTTATCATCTAAGGATATGACTGAAGCCCTATTTATACAGAAAAGTAATATCATTTGTTGGGCCAGCTGATACACTGACAAGCTTTCTGGCAAACAAGCCTGAAAAAGGGTTTGTGTGCCTGTAAACTTACCTGCTTTTTTCCCCCAAACCATCAGTTTGTTCTAATAAAAGGTATTACCTCTCCTTGTAGAATTTGTCTCATTTAATTATATCAGCATTGAAAACAGCTAAACTAAATTGCATAAGATAATTTGTTTTGTCCCAAACCCATCCTGTCAGCTCCAGCTGGGACCCTCTGTTTCCAAACAGAGCTGGAACATCAGCTTGCAATGATTACCAGATACATATTAACTCGTTTTAATGAAAAGAATCAGAAAAAAGCATAATGAAAATCCGAAAGAGAATAAAGCATCAGACTTTGGGTTTTGAATCAATCTTTGAGAGACAGGGTTGAGGCTGACAAGGTTGTGTCTACACCTGCTTGTGCTGTTGGTGCCAGAACTGGGTCTGAATGGGACCCAGCCTGTCCTAGTGAGGCAGCTCCTGCACCTCCACCTTGCTGCATAGTTATTTTCACGCTGACCCATTTCTCTCTCTGGCAGAAACCCAAAGCAGAAGCCCCAAAACACTTGAACTCATTGTATTTCAGCTCAAGACAAGCAAGAATCGTCCAAAATCTTTGGCCAAAATAATTTCTTAGCAAGTTTCCAGCCAAATTTGTAGGCTCAAGGGAGTCCATGAATCACAGATAAGCAGCCAAACGCTTTCTGTCTAACTTTGCTTCTAATTACAAATGGGCAAACATAATGGATGGAGTCATTAATTGCTCAAGAATAACACTGGGAATTTGATGTAATGGGATCAATGCTTAGATACAATGATGAGGGATAAAAGTATTCAGGGCATGGGCAAAAGAAAAGCTTCTTGGCTAGCAAGATGGAAAATTTTTAATTCTTCATTGTACCTTGACTACACAGTGTTTAACGTCATGTTTGACTTTAAGAGTTAGAGAATGGCTTTGTTTTGATCACGTGCACGCTGGCCTGCTCTTAACATTTATTCCTCAGGAGTAAGGATTTTATTTAATGCAGAATTTGCAGACTGAAAGAATTAATCTTTTGTATGCCTTCTTCCTTGGAGAGGTTTTTCAGAAGGAACATATTTGTTCAATAGCTTTCTATCTTTTGGTATAAGTGCTTGCTCCCTCTTCTCCCTTCTCCACGGCTTGTTTACTCAGGGAATAAAAACTTGACCTTGACTTTAAGGTCTTTGGTGTTTCAGACTGTGCAGTCAGCAGAGAGTAAGGGGAAAAATCGATGTGTGCCATATTAGACAAGTGTAAGAGTAATGCATAAGTGCTGGGAACTCATCCTGGAAATGGAAACAACTGAGATAGTTCTTAAAGGAGAGCACATCCTGCTGATGCATCTCTTGTGGTTAAACCCCACACCCCACCTTCTCCTTTCTGCACCCTTTCTCTCTCCAGCTGTCTGACACATCCTTGGGGACATAAGAAGACGGGGATGCACCAAAGGTACCCACCTCTGCTTGACGGGAGCTGGACTCAGGGAACAAAGAGGCTCAAATCCTCACCTCCCACCAGATCTGCCTTTGCATCTCTGGATATTACAGGGCTCCTGGTAACATCTCCAATAAAAAGTATGTCGAAAGAATCAACAAGCCAGGTGAGAAAGGACAGCACAGCAGAAAAGAGATGTGGCATTGTTAATGAGGGTGTCAGTGACTGACAAGATTGTGTTTGTCACCAGTGGGCTCACAAAGTACCATATCTATGCTGTGTTTTGGGAGAAACTCTGTGGTTTCCTTGCCATTTCTTCATTTATGGAGTGAAATCCAGTGAGCTGTCTCAGTGTACAGGTCAGGGAGGCAAAGTCAGACTTTATCTCCCAGCCATGTCTTTCCAGGAAGCTGTATGGATCATTGCCATTTAAATGCAGTTCATGTTTGGTTCAATATATTTAAATACCAGTGAAATGTCCTCGGCAATAACAGCAGACTGTTAATACATATGAGTATGAAATTCTTAATTAATTAGATGACATTAGATTACCAGTTGTGTTCTCAAAACAGCTCAAAAGCACACTTTTAAGGGGAATTAATATTTAATAGGAAAAAAACCAACAGCATCCTGAAGTCTAAATTAAATGCGTGTGCCTTCACAGCTTTTACAAGTATTTTACTCATATTTTAGTTAGCCAAGGAATTGCATCATAGGTGTTTCTGCAACAGTGGGGGTTGCCCTTTCCTTCAGATCCTGATTCCTCTTCTTAAGCAAGGAGCTGGGTACCTCTCTGTGGGTAGGGGAGCCCCTTTGGTCCCTGTCCTGCCATGGGCAGAAGCTCTGTGCGAGTGCAGGCAGTGCTCTGGGCTGAGATTTGGGCCCCCAGCAGGAACCAAGTGCCACATTTCACAGAATTATCAGGTTAACATTCCCACAGCTGGAACATTTGGGGTCACATCCCAGGTATTGCAAATGATGGTCATAACCAGGGAATGCCCCCATGCAAAGAACCTGTGAGGTTAATGCTCTGCATGTGGAAACAGCTGGCTTGTCACAGCAGTAATGGCCATCCCTCAAATAAAACAGGCCCATGTATGTACATCCTTATTTGCAAATAACACATAGGTGTCATCAAGTAATTTCCATTTTCCTTCTTATGTAACAGAAAATGAGGCAGAAGACAGCTAAAGTGAATTTCAAGCTGAAGCCCTCTAAGACAACCACGTTCTTGTCAAAAACCCCATTGTTCAGGGTACCTTGAGAAACCAGCTGCTAAAATTCAGTCCCTTTTTTCAGGGCAGAAAAATTTATTGACCCTATCTTCAACACAAATAATCACCATTAGCTTCCCTTGTTTTTAGAATTGGCTTCTACAAACTTTTATTTATCTTGCTTCCTCAGGACTGCACAAATCAGACAAAAAATAGCATGGTAGCCTCTTCTCAGTTTAAGCACATGAAGCAAGTATGAATAGTTTTGGCCATGGTTTTATTTTCATGGCTGTTTCAGAGCTCCAGATGTTCCTGCTCTAAACCACCCTTGATACCAGCAGGGCTTCGTCGGTACCACTATATTATAAACACCACTAATAGTAGCAATAGTAGCAAGTAATTCCTGAGTTATCTCATCTCTTCCTTCAGTTTTGCCCTTGCAACACCACGTTGGGACATTTTGCCGGAACTGATGGGAAGAAGCGGTATTGATTTTCTCCAGATTTCTGTCTTTTTCTCATCCTAGGTGGTGCCCAGGGCTGGTGTGAATTGTGCCGGGAGCACGGCACAGTGCAGGGATGGCTGGGGCTGGGGCTGCAGCAACGCCTGCTCGCTCAGACAGTTCACAGCAGGGACCTTGCTTGAAATCTCAGAGTATTTTTAGTTGAGCTATGTGAGGGATGAAAGTAGGGCATCAGCGCTCAGCAGAACTGTACAGACAGGTTTTGCATACGGAGCAGAACTGGAGAACGCGGTGGGGGTTGGGCTTCTCCTTCTTTTTCTTTCATTCTGCTGACTTTGTGCAAAAGTTGAACATCAGGTTTTACCCAGTGAACTTACACGAGTTTGTATAATAGATGTGTGGGGGAGAAACAGCCTGCTCAGAGCCAGAGCAGTACCAGCCTGGTCTGCATCACCAACAGCCCCATGGGGGACAGGGAGAGAGCTGGGGTGGGAAGAGGTGTCAGCTGCTTCCTCAAGACATGGTCCCAGTGTTCCTGGCTGGGAAACCGAGCAGGGAAATCGGCATGGCTCGGGGTGCTTCTCTCCAGCCTTATTCTGTGGTCTGGAAAGCAATTTGAATGGAAAATGAAGAGAGTTTGAGGAAGGAAAACAGGACAGAAATTAAAGGAGCGGAGTCTGGGCTTGAAAAACTCTTCAAAATGAGCATTTCTCCCACCAAAAGGCAGTATTTTATTTCCCCTGTAAGGAGACAAAATGAACAGCAGGGACTATTGTTGTGGCAAGAACACCTGGAGATGTGCGAGCTGCAGCGAGAGCTCGCTGGCAGGGATAGCAATGGCATAATTTGCAGCAACATCTGCAGTTGGCCCAGCAACCACCTCTCCTCATTAATTAGCAGAAGCAGTAGCTTTGCCAGACAGTCCCATTGGCTTTTGCCTTGTTACTCTCCCCCTCAGCTAATGAGCCATCCTCTTCCCTTCCTGCTGGGTGAAGCCAGCCTGACTGAGAACGGGCACAGAAATCCAATGTGCATGGAAGGGGGTGGCCGTGCTTGCCATCATTTTGTGTACCTACCCCGCAGGTCATATTTACTACAACCACACGATTCAGCAGCAGTGGGCTGTGGGCCTATGGAGATAATAGCAGAGGTTCACTGATGACTCCCCTGTCTCTCCCTGTGCATCTAATTTTATGCTGCAAGGCATGAAGCCATGTGTGTACGGGCCTGGCTTTCCTCTCTGAAACTGTTTTGGATTCCATGTAGTTTATTCACAATTGTGCTTTGATCCTCCAAGCACACGAACATGTTCTTTGACCTTGCCTCATTTTCTCTGCCTGGAAATGATCCATGACACTGTCCTTCAGGAGGGATTTGGTTTCCACCAGTGAGACAGTATCATAACCCAGCTCTGCTTAACCCCCAGTTCCACAGAATAGTATGCAAGAAAGCAGCATGTGGATCAGCACACAGGGACCTCGTTGGCATCTTTGCCTGGCCATTCCATGCCATCTCCGCTGGGCACTGTCCTGGCGGTGAATTACTGCCGCAATGGAGAAATTAATACAAGGCAGAGGAAGGCAGCAACCATTAGCAAGACCCTGGGAAGCTCAGCTTTCTTGTCCAGGGTTGCACTTAAGATCAAATGTCAACTCCTGCACGTGGCTGTTGCCTGGGGAGCTCCAGCTCCTGCTGCAAGGGAGTTTCTCCCAAGTGGTGGCTGCCCATCCCCGTGGTGGTGCAGGCAGGATCCCGTTTGCCTGCACGCAGGGCGAGCCTCAGGCAGCCCTGCTCAAGTCATTTCATGCACAGTTTAATTCTTTGCATAATGGGGAGGGGGACTTATTCCAAGAAAACCCGATCCAAAATGATCAAGGTGGCTTAATAACACGAGGCAAATGGCAGTGCTATGGCCCTGCTAGACAATAGCAAAACACATTCGGATGCGCAGCTCAGACCTTGCTGCATTACACATGTAATTAGGTTGTTTCCATGGTAATGATCTAATTATGGTCTTCTTGGCTTTGTGTAATCACATTTGCTGCATTTTGGCAGAGCTGTTTTCCTTATTTTTGAACTGCAACACTTGGCAAGATGTTCTTTCTAAAGCCGAATAATAATTTTTGCCTGATGGAAACCGACAAGTCTGTGAGCTTTTATTTAAAGCAGGGTTGAAGGTACAAGATGAGACAAAACTATATATATATAGAATATCTATAATA
>VWZT01003312.1:1610456-1647124 GCA_013397055.1 Pachycephala philippinensis | reverse complement strand
GCTCCCACATGGGAGTGGAAACTCCAGAGACCTCTTTTGTGTTCCTGGGATTAGGGATGGACTGACCTTAAGGCGTGAGATTACACCTCTCTCTGCTTTATTTTCCATGTCTGGGGATGATACTGACTCAGACAAGATGCGTGTGCAAAATGTGTATTATTTCTGATAAACTCTTTCAGCTCCTGGTAAGAATACCTTAGCGAGAGCTGGTGAAATCCTGGCCCCATAGAAATCCAAGGGCAAACTCCTATTGATTTCCACCGCGCTGCAATTTCCCATGTGGCTGTTCAAACACCTTAGAAAAAAAATCAAATACAAAAAGCCAAACCTAGCAGTCTGGATTCTCCACCCTACTGCCCCAGAGCTGGGCCAGGAGGGTGATGTCAGATTTTGGGGACACAGGTGGTGTCTCTTTTCTCTGCCAGGGCACTGCCAGGGAATCCTGCTGATGGATTTGTTGCTCCCAAGTGGCATCCCCTTTAGCAAACCCACCCCCTCCCTAGAGACCACCTCATTCCTCTGTGTTATAGGGCAGTTTTGGGCAGGTGCAGAGTTCAGGGCTCTGCCAGAGCCAGTGCTCATAGGGATTTACTGTGGTCCGTGCTCTGCTGTGGAGGAGAGGTGCTTATTATAGCCTGTAATCCCTCCTGAGGCAACTCCCTCCTTGGAGTCAGCTGCCAGATCTGGCTGTTACTTATCACTTATAAAGATTTTTAAAGCTTTCTTGCAAAACAAAAGATATATTTCTGGCTTGAGCAATAAGGGATCTGGGGAAAGCCAGGAGATGAAAGGTCAAGCAAGAAGAGCTTGTGAAACCACGCTGGAGCAGAACTGCAGGCTGTAGTCAGCCAGGAGCTTGTACTGCAATTGACAGGGCTATTCATGGAAAGGGTTTTGATTAGAGTTGCCATGACAATAGGAAACACCTAAAAAAGATCTATGAAATGTTATATCGGCATCAAGCCAAGAAGTTAAGCCAAATCCTGCGCTCTGGTTATTCCTGTGAGTCAGTGGCTTTCATCACAGCACTGCTAAAAGAAGGATTTGCTCCTCTGACTTTGAAGATTTGGGAAAACAGCTATGAAATGTAAATTATGATGGAAAAGATTCGTGCTGTAAAGAATTCGCTGTGGAAGGATGTTGGAAATCTTGCAAATACTTTTTGCAGCTCTTGCTTGCTGTACTGCACACACACATGGAGCCCCGAGATTCTGATGGACAGCTGGGTATGGCTGTGTTCTGAATGAACACAATATAACACCCACTCTGCATAGCCTCTAGGGTCTAGGGATTGAAATTTCCATCTCTAAACCTTTACTGAGAGTTTTCAAATCCAAAATGAGTGGCACTGAATTTCAAGGACCCAGCAAAAATAATTCACTTTTGAAAGCAAAGTGTTTTCTCAAGATATCAGAGGTGAGAAGAAAACCTGGTGTTGCCAATTTTTGAATGAATAATGATATGAGGGAGGGTGGGTTTTTTTTCCTTCATTTGAGGTATCTCTGAGTACAGGATCCCTGGAGCTTCCAGCAAAGACCAGAGACTCTATTCCCCTGCCAGTTTGGGGTTTTTTTTTTGTTTTTTTTTTTATTTTTTGCGGAACTGACCATGCTGTTAGCGCAGAGAAAGAAAGTTATGCTGTTGAGCCATATGCTTTCCTGTTATGTTCTGCAGAGAATAAAGCTGTGATTAGCTATTGCCACTTCACTTTTAGCAGATTGACACCTCTCAAATGCCAAGATGTACCCAAATAAGCTCACAACAAATGCTTGTGAATGGACAGGCAACTGCATAGCAGTCGTGGTGAAGTCAAATGACAGCAGTGGAGTGGGGTGGGGTCTCAGGTCTGCTCTGTCCCTTCTGGTGATGTGAACGCCTTTTTTGGGGACCTTTTAGTGGGTCACATCTAATTTGACTTGTACATCTTCCTTGCAGAGCACCCTGATGGAACAGCTGCCTGAAGAGGACGGGTTGGATCCTCTGTATTTTATCCACAGGACAGCAGTGCAGGGTACAAAACACAGCCAGGAGGGGCATTTCCCTCTTCTCCTCCCATCTCCCCCCATCTAACAGCTCAGCAGCAGAAAGGACAGGCTTGTCTCCAAAGAGAATAATGGCATGTTAATGAGAGCCCTGCTCCCTGAAACTGCTGGTTCTTGTACTTTGGCTCTGGCTGTGGTATTGGAGAACATGGAATACTATATTTTACTGTGCAGATTCCCCTGCTGTGCAAATCCTCACTTGTGAACCACAGTTATCACCATCTCTTGCCTTCAAGGTATTGCTGCATGCTTGTAGGGCTGAAATCAGAGCTGAGGAGCCTGTCCTGCTTTCCACAAGCCTGTGAATTTCGTTAATGCCACCAAGGGCTTTATGTCTGCCAGTACCAGACCCCCCCAGTTTATTCTGCCCTTGTTCCCTGCTTTTGTAACCCAGATATTTGCATAAAACAGAGCAGCAATGCCAAGTGCCGGTGCCTCTGTTCCTGCTGCACAGGCTCCATATGCTGCCTATCTGTGTCAGTTCCAGGGAGCTCTGCCATTGCAGGAGGACAATTTTCAGACTGTATGTGTGTAAATTAGAGCTGACAGCCTGCAGCTTTAATTCATGGACTGAAGCTGATCTTTGCTCACACCCTACCCATCAGATAACCTTAGCACCATGATCAATACAGCCAGATAATTACAGCTAGCAGAAAAGCTAAGTGCAGGTTTCCAGGTTTTTTTTCATCAAAACAAAGTCCTAGGGATATGTTCCTGCCAAGGTTTAGACAATTCTCCTTTATTACACTGGGAGCTCACACAAGCCTAATACTATATAATACTTCTTGCACGAACACCCTCAAACAGAAATTCCCTCTCATCTAAATCTAGCTCATCTATCTTGGTATGAGTCTCTAATTCTGCATGTGTAGGGGGAAACTGTCCCTCTGTTTCCCTGTTGATCTAGTGCCAAATCCACTGACGTCAACAGCCAGGAGGAGAATGACTGAGAAAAAGGAAAACCTGATCTATGAAACTACAGAGATTTCTGAAGAAAAGCCTTTGGGCTTTTCTACCTAAAGCTGGTTAATATAATTTCCCACTTGCTCCTGGTCACCCCAGAACTTATTTTTCAAACATATGTTGTCCTTTTGCTCTTTATATATTTGCCTTGCCAGCTGTCATGTGAAGCTTGTCCTTTGCTGACTTCAGACGAGATCGTGGCAAGCAGAAAGCCATTTCACACTGCCCTGGGAAGCACAGCTCAGAGACATCCTGGTTTTCTGTGTCAGGTGGAGCACCAACGGAGACACTGCTGCTGACCACAAACATTAACCACCAAGCCTAAAGGATATGGCACCATTCAGTGTATGGTGTCAAGTGAAACATGAGTGTTTTTCCTATTTTCACTTTACAATATACAGAAACAACAAGGTCCACAAGGCGTGGATGAAGGCACCTCAGTCAGGACCCAAGGAACAGCTCAGTGATGGATAAAAACTCACCTCTGTGCACCAGAGCAATGCCAGTAGGTGAACCCTCTTCATGGGGAAGGTGATGCCCAGCTCTGACTCCAAGGGCATCTGGAATTAAAGAGCAGGAGTAACCCTGCAGTGGCAAGAAAGCAAAATGACTGCAGTCACTAATTGCACTGCTATAAATTCTCAGGGATGAGAAGCTTTCACACAGTTGTGAAGAAGCCATCATCAACATGGGCTCTGGTGCACATACACACACACACAGCATATGCACACACAGAGAGATCAATAGATTGCATATGGTGCACATGGCATAATTCATGACTTTTCCTGAAGGCTGTCACAAATCTGAGATGTATTGGTTGAGAAGAGTACTGGGGTAGTCTTTTAATTAGTCCACAGCTCGGCTGCATTGTAAAATTTACTCTCTGACATTGCATCCAAAATTTATGACCTTTTAAATCAAAGGAACATCTCAGAGTCTGCGTTTTTGCTAATCGGAGGTGTTAATGATAAAAGCACAAGCCCGGAAAAGTGACATGTTAGACAATTACTCATAATATTCAGAAGTGTTTCTCAGGCCAAGGTGTTATCCTATAAAAATTAATTTGAAAATATATGGGGCTCCCAGATGTCTTACTCATATCTGTGTATGACCTGCTTGGTGCTGGTGGAAGGAAAGCTGCCCTTTGCTCTTCTGGGGTGGATTCTTCCCAGGAGTGCAGTTAAATGAGCAGAGTTTGGCTGCTGTACGGCCCCCAGCTCAGGCACATTCATACAGGAGAGGAACAATCCCTGGTGAACACAGCCAGGGCTCAGCACCCTCAGGCAGCACTAGCAAAGACCCTGAGAGGACAGTGTGGCACTGCTTTGAGAGGATTTGGGTGTTGGAATAAATGGAAAAGATGGCTCTTGGCCACATGAATATATTGCTTCAAAAGACACACTTTAGTGTCTCTTGGCTTCGTAGCAGCTGCTGCCAGATGTGCCCTACTTTTTGTTAGGCTAGGAAAGAGAAAGACATTATCTCCAAAGCTGGTTTGAAGACATACTGAGTGCTTCCTGCAGAAATAGCTGTTCTCTGAAAAGGTTTGTGTTGTGCAGTTGTTCCTTGCTGCTGGCCAGTTATATTGTATGGCTTTTTCACACCTCAAAATGCTGCTGAAGTTGATGGCAAAAGCAGAGTCAGACAACCTCGTGCCACTGTAAGGAGCAGGGGCTGTCATGTGGGTGGTGTAACAAATGTCATCTCTATCTGAAAAGTAATTTATTCCAAAAGAGACCCAATATGCGATTGACTGGCAGGGAGTTGTTGGAAAACATTTATAAAAATTTAACCTTCCTTCATTCCCCGAATCAATTTGTTTTCAGTTATTTTGAAAAGTTTATTTTCAGTTTTGTCCAATTACAGGCTGTCTTGCAGTGAGCTTTCCTTTCAAGCCGCGCGGTTCTTTCATATTGAAATTTTTCATTTGGAAAATGTCTAAAGGTGCATTTCAATCATTGAAAACTCTTTTCCTTCAAAAATATTGAAAAATATTGCTTAGGCCAGCCACTAAATATTTCAGTGTTTGCTGTTCAGTGATTTCTAAACACAACTGCTGAGAGAGTCTTAACTACCACTACAGCAAATTAACTGGAAAATCCTTTGCTCTTTAGGGGAAGGCCCACAAGTGTCCAAAGAGAAAGGCAGGAACACAAGAAGCTGTTTTTGACACCAGACATATTCTTTTTTTGTATTTATTACATCTGTAACCATACTGCAAGAAGTAGAATTGAGTTTCCCATATTAGATACACCCCAAATTGTTCACAGGGTCACGGTGGTCATTATGTTTGGTTTGTTCATTTGTTTTTTAATCAGTCCCAGGGGGAAAGACTATTCTCAGTGTGTTGAGGAGTTTGAGGCAACTGCACTGCAGGTAGTGGCAATTGTGGG
This sequence comes from Pachycephala philippinensis, assembly GCA_013397055.1. Classification (NCBI taxonomy): domain Eukaryota; kingdom Metazoa; phylum Chordata; class Aves; order Passeriformes; genus Pachycephala; species Pachycephala philippinensis. Next base: position 1,641,726 of record VWZT01003312.1, on the reverse strand, counting down.
TGAATATGGCTTTCTTTGCAAAAAGTAGTGAAACTCTCTCATTACATTTGGTGATGGCTTTTCTTTGTGGCTAAAAGAGCTTTCAACTTCACCAAAGAAAATGAAGAAAGGAAGAAAAGCCTTTTTTTCACGGGCATGTAATGATAGGACAAGGGCAAATGGCTTCAAACTTTAAAAGGGTAGATTTAGATTGGATATTTAGAAAATGTTCTTTACTCTGAGGGTGGTGAGACACTGGAATGAGCTGTTCAGAGAAGCTGTGGCTGCCCCATCCCTGGAAGTGTTCAAGGCAGGCTGGACAGGGCCCTGAGCAACCTGGGATAGTGGAAGGTGTCCCTTCCCATGGCAGCGGGGATTGAAACTGGGTGATCTTTGATGTCTCTTCCAACCTAAACCATTCTGTGATTCTGTGAACAGAAGGAGTTTGGTGGATACTCTTCCATATTTCCAGTAACTCTTCCCATTTTCAGAAAACAGTCACGAGAAGAAGAGATACAATGCTTGGAGATATTTCAAGGTGCTGATCACAAATGTTGCACTGGCCCTGCTCCTGCAAGTCTGTGTGTCCTGGGAAAGGCCAGCTCCCTCCAGGGCATCTCAGCCTTCTGACAGAGCCCTGCCTGGAAGAGGCCTGTCAGAAGGCTGCATCTCAGCCTTCTGACAGGACCCTGCTGGTCCCTCCCCTCTGCACCCGTGGGGAGGGACCAGCAGAGGTGTGTGGTTTGGATGCTGTTGGCTGTGGCTAAAAGCCTGGCAGCAGGGGAGAGCCTGGGGAAAGCCCATTAGTTAAGAGCCGAGGCACCCGATGCTGTTATCGCTAATGCCTTCAGCACAGGACAGGGTTACAATCAATTTCATAATAAATCAACCCCATTTTCTAATATGAACCAATTTATCTGCCAGGCTGACTTGCCAAACACTATTAGAGGCTGAGGTCAAACTGAAAAAGACGTATCACGTTTTCAGCTTCTCCTCCTAACTTCATATCTCCAAGGCACACTCTGCAGTCACTGGTTCACAGCTCTTCCCCCTCCCTGGAGACTTCTCCTTCAGGAGACTTTCATTTAGAGACAATGCAGACACAGCAGGAATTATGTATTTAATGCCAGCCACTAACACGATAGCTAAGGCTGAAGCTATCACCTGTCTTTTGTCACCACCGTACAGTATTTATAGAGATAGAATAAAAAGATTATTTGAAAGGCTTGATTTGCAGCAGAACCAAGAAAATCCTGGTTTACTACAACCGAGCCAATGTTATGATTTTTATCTGTGTTCATTTAGACTACAGCTCTGGTGGAGACACCCATCTTAAAGAATTAGCTACGGTAAACAAGATAGGAGAGAGATTTGAGAATGTTATTTATAGAAGGAATCACACAGAGATGACCATAAAATGATTAATACATAACAAACATGGATAAGGATACACAAAAGAAACAAAGGAATCTCTGCCTTGAATGGTCATTGTACAGCACAGGCTTGTGGAAAATTCACATCCACGGGAGCGAGGAGCTGGGAGCTGCTGGCAGCTGGGAGCCTTGGGCTGCACCAGATGAAAACATTGGGTGTTTAACTATTCATCTGAATTTACAGGGGGGCACAGTCAGCCACTGCCATTCCCAGACGAGCTGAGTATTGATTATCCCATTCGGAAGAGTTAAGGCATTGCTGAAAGCTGGAATGTAATAATTGCATCAGCAGTTCCCATCCCAGGCGAGTGCACGTGAGCAGGCAGGGAAACAAAGGGTGAGAGGGGCAGCGATGGATGGCAAAAATGGGCTTGGTCTAGAGGAAAACTTGGATCAGGATAACATAACCAAAACAGAGACAAAAAGGTCAACCTGCAGCCAGGCAGATACAAGTCAGGCACGAGGAATGAATTCTCTAATAACACAATTGCCATGGCAGCAGCACAAGTGCCACCAACACCCAGGCATCCCCGGCAGCAGCTTGGCTTTTTCCACACTTGTCTCCTTGCAAATCCCTACTTGCACCACTATTTCCATTAAACTAATGGAAATAAAATCCAGATTGCAGCACGTGTTTAAGGAAGTGCTTCACAAATTACAATGATGCCAACAAAACAGTCAGAATAACTTTTTTTTTAATTAAAAAAGGAGAAAGGATTGCAAAGGCTATAAGGGCTTATACTTCTGAAAGAGAAGAAAGCCAAAGCATTTCAAATGCAAATCTGGGTGAAGCATCACTGCTCAGGAAGGGCAGTCAGTAGAAATTGCAGTGACACAGGCAGCTACAGGAGATACCAAGGAAGGTGGCTGGTTTGACTCTTGCAAAGGGAATTCCCTCTGGTGCATTTTTTGAAATTTTTTGATTTTGTTCTTATGGCTCTTACCTAGTGGAAAATAACTCAAGAGTATTGACAAGCCCAAACACTTTTTATTCCTGGCAAGACATTTCCAACAAATATCCCTTAATATTTTTCTCCTAATGCTAATTAAAAAAAAAAAAAATAATACAGGCAGAAAAGAAATGGTCAAATCTGCACTAAACAAGATTACTTATGATGTGCTTTTAAAAATTATGGATACAAAGGCATAAAAGGAAGGATGTACTCTCTTAATCTTTTCTTTCCAAAGAAGCTGACCTTTTCCTATCCTAGATTGAATTTAGCTGATGTATATCTTCATATGCAAATATGATTTGATGTGAAGCCTGCTGGACTCAGTAGAAGGGTTTCCTCTAGCATTCATCAGCACTGAGCCAAGTCCATACTACTAATGAAATTTCTTAGATAGTAATAATAACATTATGAGTGGTTTCACCTTTGTTATAAATCCAGGGACAATAATATTCAATCTGACACTACCTTAGTTTTCCTGAAACTTTGGTCCAGAGGGCTCTCCCTGCTTAGCCACGAAGTTGACTACAATGACAAAAAAGCAGCAGGAAAGTGGGCAAAATGGTGAAATTCTATTATATTTATTCTGAATGGAAGCGCAGTGAAAGGAGTAGGTTCCACAGAGCAACCACAAATTACTTCACCACAGCCTCACAGATCGTAAGTGGTTTGCGCTGGTGACTTGGGTGTGAACAGCCAAGAAAATGCAATAATATTATTCAGAAATTTCACCCGTGTGCTTTTTGCAAAATGTTAAAATTGAAAAATTGAAGGGAAAATATTTTAGGCTGTCATTAAGTTGTTCTTTGCCCCCCTCTCCCCCAAAAACCCCCCAAAACAAAACCCCAAAGGTCTAGTTAAAGTATTTGGTTGACTATAGTCTGTTTCATCCCATCTTCAGCTTAAGCTTCTGAAGGAACTAAAAATAGAAACTTTTAACCTAATTAATTTAAAATACTGCAAAAAAAAAAAAAGTGACATTTTCATGTCTAAGTGCCAAAACGTATCATTTAAACTTCAGCAGCTAATTTTCATACACAGCTTCTGTTCATTTAAATTGTATTTTCTGAGGACTTTCTCGTCTCAACCAAACTGTGAGATGGGCAGTGGATTTATGTACTGCAGCACATCTGGATGAGGGCAGTGCTGGGGCTCTGTGCCAGCCGAGCTGGACAGGGGGCAGGGATGTGACAATGAAGCCTTGCCTGGAGGCTGGGGATGTCACCTGGAGTCCTGAGCTGTGTCCCTCAGCAGAGGCTGGCTCCACCACTGGAGCAAAGAGAAGCCCTGCCGACATTTAGGCTGCACTTGCCCCATCTCAGCCTGGCACAGGTCACAGTGACCCATTATCCCCCCAACTTCCACATGATGCTCCTTTGGAAAATCTCCCTTTATGAATAAGCGCGGCAGGGAACTCTGCAATAACAGTAAAATACCTGCCATGAAGCAAGTGGCAATTTCTTTCCCCATATAAACCTATCTGTAGAAAATGATGCCACAGCCACTTATATTAAACTGTCAGTGAGCACATCCCTTAAAAGCTTTTTATTCTGTTTTTAATTTACGGCACTTGACAAGGAGGAGAATTGAGTGTCGCTGGTGCCGATGCCAGCGTGGCTCAGCCCATTTGCTCTGGCCAAGTGCTGGGCCAAGTGCCCGACAGCCCCAGCTGTATATCCTGGTTTTCATTAACAGATATTGTCACTCCACCACCTCTGAACTCTGTTTTTATCCAGGTGCTGAGCTCTGGAAACCATTAGGCGTCTTTCTCCATTAGGCACTAAGAACAGGTACAGGTATTCGAGCAAGAAGCTCTCTCTGGTCGCATGACACTTCCTCTCCTTTTTTGCCTGAATGTTCTCATCCCACGATGTTTTAGACACTGTGGGATGGACAGCGCACCAGGAGTGCTGCGGTCCTCCTGGCCGTGGCAAATGGGAAGGGCACGATCCCAGTAGGGACCACTCTCACACAGAGCAGCTCACAGCTTGTGACCCCTTGGGCTCCACCGACTGCTTTGGGGACATTTGTGAAAGACAGCTAAGGAAGAGATTCTGCATTCAGCCGGCTTCAATTTACTGCAACCATAGTTGCAGCTCCACTGAAAATTGGTGTCTGCAATCAATAAAACTCAGAATCACCTTTAAACTTCAGGAGAAAAAGACCAAACCCTGGGATACTCCATAGGTGAGCCTGCAAGCAGATGCTGACCTTTGCAGGGCAAAATATCTGCACTTTTTAAAGAGTATGGACCCTGATTCTGCTTGGTACGGTGCCAAAACAGCAGTGTCTCTCCCAGACCTTCACCCCTGTGTGATCACCACTGCATCAGATGTTTCAATGTCATAGTGTCAGCTCGTTAGCAAGGGGAAAGAGCTTCCCTTGATTAACAGTACTGTCTGATCAGCAGGTATTTAAGGAAGCAGTCTCTGAGTGTTGCCTTCTGCAGTATGTGCTAGGACAGCCCAAGGTTTCTGCCCCAAGATACATGCCTGTGGTCAGACACAGAAGGGGAATGGGACAGAGAATCTTGGTCGTGACTCCTGAACTTGGCCCAGGAGCAAATTTCAGGAACAAACACTCAGTCAAGCATCGCGGAAGTCAAGCAAGAAAATCCTCCTGTCCTGGGCAGACAGGGAGAGCAAAGAAGATCACCTTGGCCTCCCTTCCTGCCCCTATACCCACCCACCATGATCTGTACACTCAGGGAGTGTTGTTAGAGATGAAAGCCTCAAACAATTTAGTGGGACAGTATATCAGGGCCTGTCCCTGCATCTCTTCACTTGGTGTCAGGAGAGATTCTGTCTGGGCTGGTTATATTTATAAAACTGCAGTGAGCAATGTGAGTGTTGCAATCAGCTCCCAGTGCTAAATATGGCTTTGGCAGATACTCTGGAGCTTCACTAAATCCCCTTCCTTAGGGAAGGAGAGCATCTCAGACTGTCTATCACCCGTTTGCTCTGGCCAGCCTCGGCACGTGGCAGTGCCTGCTGTCCCCAGAGGCTTTTGGCAGGGCTTCACCTCAGACAGCACTGCTGCTAGGAAGGCAGGGAGAGAGTTAGAAACAAAGAGGATCACAAAAAAATAGCAGGTCAACCCCAGGTAAAGCCACCTGACTTTTATTCGCTTTTATTCCTATTTATGCCCTGGGAGGGTCAGGCTGGTCCCTGCTCACAGTTTTGGGCAGCTTATATGGCTGGTGCATCTGGGGCAGCACTTGCTGCGTTCCTGGGTTAAAAACATGGCTTTCAGAAGGTGGTGGTCTCCCAAAATCAGATAGAGATGTTCGGAAATACCAGGGGGAAACCTAGGAGAAGCAATATGGCTGGGCTTAGAGGCCTGAAAAACCTGTGAGGCCTCAAAGACAGCAGTGAAACCTTCGCTCCTGTGGCACATAATTGAACCTCTGCCAGGGAAAAACTTCTGAGGTTTAGCTAACAAATGGAGGCATTTTTCTGCCACAAAGAAGCTCTCTTTTGAGTCTGGGAAACCTAATCCACTTGCAGCGCTGACGGCTCATGGAAATGTTTGGCAGATGGAAGTGGAGCGAGGCGGGGCAGAGTGCCAGGGATGCGGTGGAGTGGAGGTGTCCCATCCAGCAAGTCGTGTCTCCAGCCCACTTCAGGTCCTTTCAAGAGAGGCACAAGTGTCTACCAGTGCAGATGTGCCTCGTGGGATGAGCACGTGGACTTTTTAGGAGCCTTATGGAGTTTGTTTCAGAGTGCCAACACCCAGTGCACATGAAACTGCATCTTCTCCCAACAAGCTTTCCTTAAGAGCTGGTCTCTCTGTGACTCAGTTCCCTCTGCAGGCCATGGACACATGTCTTATCTCCTGTATATGTTATGAAATAAGCACATTAAAAATTGCAAGATACCCTGAAGCACAGTAATTTGTGTCAGGTATGTCCTACAGATAGGAAGAAAAAAAGGCTTTAAATAAAGCCAAACTCAGTGCATTTGCAGATGCTCACGAGCTGTTATTGAACAATGAGGGTTCTGAGGTTGTCCTGTGCAGGGCCAGGAGCTGGACTCCATGCTCCTTGTGTGTCCCTTCCAACTCAGGATATTCGAGGATTCTGTGATTCAAATGCACCACAGCAGATCACCAGCACACTCATTTCTGCAACAGCAGTGAATGCCAGGATCTCTGTGCTGGCTGCTCTTCATCTACAGCAACTGGCTCCAACATTTGGGGTTCCCAGCAGGTTTGGGAGCGAGCTGACAGTGATGCCTCAGGTTCTGCAGGTTGTTCTCGTGGCACCATGGTGCTCCCAGCGCTTGGACCTGGTGAAGAGCTGCCCACGCTCAGCAGCACGGGGCCTCCCAGCACCTCCAATGCCAGCTGCTCCTGGATAATCACCTCGGGCAGCCAGTGGAGACAAGCCCAGGCTGCCTCTGGGCACTGGGCAGCCGTGGGAGACTCTTGGAGATGCCTCTGTGCCTCCAGTTCTGGTGGCAAATCGAGCTCCAAGTCGATACAGCATTACCCGTGTGAGACGTCATGTTTTGTGGCTTTACTCCATTATGTCCTGAGCACCCAGAAGAGGTAAAATCAGGGGGAGTTTTCCCATCTTTGCAATTTTCCCTGCCTATACATTCAATAACAATGGCAATATATTAGTTCTGTCATCAGCAGAAAGGAGACACTTGTTCTTCCCAATATTTGTTGGCTTCCAAACATCACCCTGACATTCCTATTCCATTGAAATACAGGATTTTTTTGAACAGGTTTCTAGTGTAGACAAAAAACCACTGAACTTCCTACAGATTGTGTGTTCCCCAGGCTAAACAGTCATCCTCCTTTGTCCTGAGTCTGAAATGAAGCCCGTGATGAAGCAGGATGCTCAGCTGCCCACCTGGGAGCATTGGGGCAGTGGGGCCAGGGCAGAGTGTCTCTGGTTGCTGTAACTGATGGGCTACCAGCAGCCCCACTGGGAAATGATTGATTAGTTTTGCCTTTGCCATCTGCTAATTAGCTAGAGGAATGGATTTGCAGATCCAGAGAGCTGCCTGAGGGGAGGAACACAGCCGAAGTCACTGGTACCCTCAGGTCAGTGCTGACAGCACGCAGCAGCACTCCAAGCTCCCAGCAAGGAGCAGCTCGTGGGTCACATCTTCTCCAGCCAGGAGCCACTTGCTGCCCCTGCCCTGCTGCCTTCGTGGTGGGAAAGGGGAGGAAGGGAGAGAGCCTGCTCCTGTGCTTGACTTTAAAAGTTGCAATGACTTTAAAATTAAAATTAATGAATCCATAAAAGCCTACATGTTTGCATTGTCAGAGCAGAGGACTGCAGGATCGCCCCGGGTTTGAAATCCAGCCCCCAGCTGTACTCAGGCCTTAATATCTGGGAGCAGCATGGGCAAGTGAAGGGCAGGGTTTGGTGCCAGGACTGGATATAATTTCATGTGTTATGTCCACTTGATTGCCTACTTAGAAATTATAAAAATGCGCTGTATTTTAAAACTGCAGTCATAAGACAGCAGTTTCCATCTGAATGATAATGAAACACACTCCAAGGTTACGCTGGGACTTTGCTGGTGCTATTAGAGATCAGCTCAAAGCTACAAAAGAAAAATATATTGCACTAATAAGTGTTCCTCGTGTATAAGTTCCCCTTCAGGAGTAATTAAATGTGGCTTTTCTTTTTTCTTTTAGTTGGCTGATTTGTGGGATAGCTGTCATATTTTTATCTAAGGCTCGAAAAAGAGAATTTGAAGACGAGATATTTAAAGACAGTAACAACTCACCCTGGGGAGAATTCTCACCTGGCTATGGCAGGACCTACTGCTTGGGAAACATGCTGCCAGGTCCATGAGTGAGGGCACAAGGGTGAATTTCAGTGTACCACAGAGAAACAGTTCATGGGCTTGACCCTGCACCCTCTTTCCCATGCAGAATAGCTCTGGAGCTCCTTCAGTTCTTATGTCTGTATCTCCCATGGAAATGCTTCCAGAAACTGGGGGCTCAGTCCTTCAGGATCTTGAAAAGTCTCTGAATCGCTGGGAGGCTTCACCCCATGCTCCTCCATGGCCATGGAGATGAATCCAGCTGTGCACCCAAGGGATGAACCCAGGAATGGACCTGGGGGTGCACCCGGGGATGCATCCCTGGCTTTTTAGCCAAGCCGAGCAGACACCTCTTGTCAACCACTGGAGCAGACTGCCCAGGAAAGTGGTGGAGTCATAATTCCTAGAAATGTTCAAAAACCTTGGCAGAGTTAGGTAAATGGTTGGACTCGATGATCTTAGAGGTCTTTTCCAACCTTACTGATTCTATGATTCTCGCCTGGAGTCCTACATGAACATCAGCCATCACAGGGGATGACTTCTCAAATGTGACAAATTGCAAAAGAACTGCATGACACTCACTATAATTACACCTCTGTGGCCCAACAAATTACATCAGGCTTCTCCAAGTCCCCAGCAGCCATTCCCCACCCACGAAGTTCATCTGTACTGGTGAGAGAAAACTCATCAGCAACGTGTGATTGTGACTGACTGCTCTCTCCAGGTCTGGAGATGAACAACTGCTGCTCCAGACACCTGAGCTGGAAGGTGGGAAAGGGCTGGGAGAGCAGTCCAGGGTGAACCTCTGGGTCTCGTCTGCAGAGGAACAGTGATAGATTTGACCTCCTGGCTGCTTGTGTGGATAAGGGAGAGAGGGGGTGGCCAGACGGGTCTATTGAGCATTTTATGGCACTGAGGCCAAAGGAATTAGTGTGGGGGCTGGGAGGGAAAAGCTTGACTCAAGCTTTCACAGACATATATCCACACAATTAAGGTCAGGGGCTTATGGGAGTCAGTTCTATTTGTTTATTTATTTGTTTTCTTAATGGCTTGGTTTCAGTGCTGGATGGCTGCATTTGAGCCCTGCAAGCTGCTGATTTTGCAATCTTCTCTCTCTGGTGAAAGTGTTTTGTTTATATTACCAGGCATGTGTTATTTCAATTTTTGTTTATATCTCCTGTATCAATCAGTGAAACAGTCTCAAGAAACAAGGCCAGGCCAAGGAGAAACACGCAGGTTTTGTTTGGACTGAGATACAGCATTCCTGAAAATTGGCTGCACCTCAGAAAAACTCTGCGAATAATGGTATTTACTGCTCCTCTCCTTGCAAACAGAGCCGAAACCCAGGCTTTTCCCACTAGATGGGGAAGGTAGAGCTGATTAACCCCTGGCTTCCCTCACTTTATTGGCTCTTTGGATGGTAAAAAAAATCCTTTTCTGGGACAAGCCTCAGGATGGACTTGGCCACCCTCTTATTCCCTTTCATCTGTGCTGAGGGCTGGTGCTCAGCACCTTGCTAACAGAATAGGAGCATCCATGGATGAAACCAGATCTGTGAACAGATCTGTTTTAACCTCTCCCCCTGCCTACCATGGGAAAAAATACTGTCTGCTCTGTTCCCAGTGCTCTGCACAAGCACTGGGGTCAAACGACCTGCACAATAATGGCTCAGCCCCAGCACCCAAATCCTGAGCTTGTGGTGAACAGGAGGATGGGAGGGGTGCTCATGGAGCAGGCGAGGACCCAAGCTGTATTTTCATTTCGGACTTGAGGTTTTCGCCTACTTGAATTAAAACACAAGATTCTTCCAAAAAGCAAAGATGGGGAGGGGGAAAAGAGTGCCGGTGTACAATTGCTGGATAGGTCAAAGAAATGGGTTTCCAAACAGGAATGTGACAGCTCAAGGATTTACAGATGAAAGCTTAAGGACACGTGCATATATTTGTGCCTGAAATGAATGTAAAAGGACATAAATACCAGTTAAAATGTATTCTGAGAAAACACCCAACACACTTGTACTCCAATCATTACAATTCAAACAAAGCAATTGTCAATTCCCCAGCAATTTACATTTAAATGCACAATACAATTCTCATGCTAAATTATCTGTTTCCACTATAGGCCTTACTCACAGTGTGTCGGGGGGGAGAGGAAGGCTATAGCTGGACTCGTGGATAACCACTGGTCTGGGGGATCTGTGCTGTACAGCTGAGCTGAGTGACCTATATTTCTGCTTTTCAGACAAACGGGAACACTCAGTTTTCAGCAGAGAAACCCAGAAACATTTTCACCTCAAAAGCACAGAGGAGATGGGTGGATCTGGAAAAACAGGATCAAGATCAAAATGTTCAGGGGTAGCAGGGCCTTAATATGACATTTTTAGACACAAGCAGGTCCCTCATCAGACAGAAAAGTCTTCTCCTACTCCATGCTCAAAACCAAGCCCTCTCCCAGAACTCTGCTTATTGCAACATATTTCTGCTAACAAGATAAGACTTGCTGTAACATCAGCCTGCCTACACGTCATCCACTGCCTGCTTCCCATCTGTTAGTCTTGATATTTCCTTAATCTCTTTCTCTCACACAGCTCCATGAATAGTTCCCCTCTGTAGCACAGGGAGTGAAATTGGAGAATGCAGCGTTGCTCTCTGGGAAAGGCATATATTGGTTTGAAATGAGAAGCTTAAAGGCCCAGGCAGGTTGGCTGTTCCCTGAGACAGCAGAGAGAAATGCAATGAGAAAATGGAGGGAGAGCTGAATTTGAAGTGTCTGTTCTTTAATTATAAATGTTCTTCCTCCAAACAGCTTTTCTTAACAGCTGGTCATCAATTACGCAGAGTTACTGAGGTTTTCAGACAGGAGATCAATAAATGGGATTTTTTTTCTTGGCCAGGAGAAACCATTACATAATGGCTGTGTTTCTTCCCTGTGCTTGCCAAGCTTTCAGGAACTGGCAGGCGTTCAAGACAGTAAGGCTATTCTTAGATGAGGGGCACAGCATCAAGCTCAGCAGCAGCAGCAGCAGCGTGGTCTCCAGTGCCTGGAGCCCGGGAGGACATCCAGGGAGGGTCAATACGGGACAGGACACATCAGCCCCACCCCCGGGAAGGGCACAGAGCTGGATGAGGCTTTTGGAGGATGTATGTTAATGAATCAACAGCCTCAGTGCAGCAGTGTGTCCGAGATGCTTTTAGAAACGTGCCAGATCTAAATAAGAAAGGAGCAGACAGCGACAGGGGAAGATGGACAGCCCTCCAGAGCTATCTGCTGCTTCACACAGGAACCTCGGGATGTGAGGCAGAATAAATACACCTGTAGTGTAGCAACCTGAGAACTGCACACCTTTCCTGTCTGCTTTATTTGTGTTATTTGCAGTGAAATCGAGGCTATCTGCACAAAAAAAAAGGGAGAGCTGCTTTTTCACAGCCTTCAACCTTTGCTTCGTGTTCCACATAAATCAGGCTGCTGCTGTTTGCCCTAAATGGAGGATCTCATCTGCATCTTTGCAGATGACCTGTCTCACACAGACATGACACATAAGCATTTCCAGAGACATTTCTGTGACCCACTATCGTGCCATAAACCATCTGGCTACCTCTATAGTAGCAGAGCTTAAAAACAAGGCCTCTCCCTTTGCAATCTGTGGAATAAAATAAAACAAAAATCTGTGGAAGGGTTGTGCTGCCACAACCTCAGGTTGTCATGTGCCAGCCTGGAGCTGCAGCAGCATGTTCCAGTCACAGCCAGCACTACATACTGGATTTGTCAGCTCCTCGTGGCACAGAGCTGCTGTAAGGGATGGTGCACATCTATCAGCCCTTCCTCAGGTGAGAGCGAGCAGGATCAGGCTCATTAGGTTATGCTTGGTAGAAACATAAACCTTAGAAAAAGCAGATTTCCTCCTGCCAGGGGCTGAGCAGGGGAAACGCACCTTTTCCACTTCTGGAGGTTATCAGTATCAAGCAAGGAGGGCAGGACCAGGGTGGGCTGAGAACCAGCCTGAAACCACTCGTGTGAGTGTCTCTCGTGAGCATCGTCAGTGAGATCCCCGTCAGGGTGGTCCTTGGAGGTGCTCAGCAAAGCAATGCAAAAACCAGAAAAAAAAACCCCAAATATTTTCATGGCCCAAACACTACGTGACACTGTTCAAGCTGCCAGAAAGGCCTGGTGCTCTGGGGAGAAATGAAAAGATGTATTTCAAAGCACAGCAGTAAAAGCACATTACAGCACCTGAGCCAAAAGGCGCTCTCAGTTCACCTTCCAGTGTAAGATCCAGAACAAGGCTTGGCTGACATCCACACGTACAAAGGTTTGGTCTCAGAAATAAGGACTTCCAAGGCTGTTTCCCAGTACAACAAGCTGGGGCACAAAGGCGTTTGTGGTGTTGGCTTTCCCCAAGCCCCAGGGGTCTGGCTGTGATAGTTCCAGGCATTACATCCGGAGATTTTCTTGTCTGACCCGTGAGCAAAGCAAGTGTAATTCAGTCATCTTGTATCTGACAGCTCTTCTACCTGCCTGTGCAGCTGATTTCCCTTAAAATAAGTGTGACATCTACAGCCGGGTAGTCAGTGAATGTTTGCAAGCAAGATAACAACACAGCCCCTTGAAGAAAACTAGCCACATGTTAGAAATAGCCCCTCAAGCAAAGGCTTCACAAAGCAAGTGCACATCGCCAGAGCAGCAGTGGCCTCTGTGATATAATTTCCAAGATTAATTCATGCTTAATAAACAGCACAATAAAGCCAGTTGATAGCAATTCTTTTCTCCAGGCCAAGAAATGCTTATTGCCTTTATCCTATCTGGTGCATACGCAGAAGGGAACATGCACCAGCCTTGGTATGAAAAGGCAAATTACGCTTTATCAGTGTAAATAAAGGAACAGATAGAAGTGTGTGCACAGGGGAAAACAGTGACCTGAAGTGGTCCCGAGGTCAGACCTGGTTTTCAGGAGTGCTCAAGAAAATCCATTTTCTTAAAGGGGAAGAGGCAGATCCTGCCAGGTATAGGTAGGGGCAGCATTCCTCTGTTACCCACGAGAGAGACCCAGCCTGCAGCAACTAATCCTGACCTCGAGGGGTCCTGGCAGCCCCTTGTGGACCCCTTTAGCACCAGCCCCACCACAGACCTGCACCCCTTCAGCCTGGCAGCAGAAGCACACAACCTACACTCATCACACACTTCTCAGGCTCCTTCCCAGCCTGCGAGTCACTTGTGTTTTTCAGTCTGCTCTGGGTCACCCACATTTGCTTTTTCTCTGAAGAAGGGGAAAAATAAATTAATGAAACAGCACAGCATGCAAGACGCCCTCCCCCTCACTGCCTGGCTTCTCCTGTGAAGACTGCCAGTGCTTCACCTCCTATTTGATGTATATTCAGCACAAGACAGGGAGGCACGGCAGTTTCTGTGGGCAGCAGAAATGAAAGGGAATGACAGAGGCAGGAAAAAAAAAAAGAAAAAAAAAGGAAAAAGAAAGATCTTATGGCTCTTTGATTGTGCTGCCTCTTTGTTTGAGGTATACAAAAAAAAAAAAGCCCAACTGCTGAAGGATTTGTCTCCTCGAGATAATAACCTGCTCAGGAGACTTGTCTCACCTTTCAAGCATGGAGTTCCTCGGGAGGGATCCCACCTCTCAGGCGGCCCCTGAACAGCAGGGTTATTTTTGGTCGAGGCTGAGATTCTCTTCTGAGCCCTTTTTACCCCAGTTTTGCCCCAGGACCGCTGTTCACCCGTGGGGAAGCAGCCACCCTCAGTGAGCTGTGCGTGGGGCTGGGCTGGAGCAGGGGGCATCTGCAGGAGAACCCTTGGGAGGGAAGGAGAGAAGGGGTGTCCTCTCTGCAAAGCCTGGACATCAGTGTGAAGAAGAGACAGCAAGCAGAGGAATAGGTCACAGGCCAGATCCTCACGGGGTGCAGACCAGCAAACCATCCCCAGGCTCAGAGCAATGGCTGTGTGCTGCCGAGAAAGAGTTAAATTCCATGATTCAGCAGGCATCTGCTCAGCTCCCAGGAAAGCTTCTTTGCTCAGAAGATTTATGTCAGTCTTGAAAGCAGGGAACCAGACCAAACTAAAGCAAACCAGCGGCATTTTAGGAAAATATCCTTTTTCCCCTGAACTTCTGAGAATTTCCTCATTACATCTGCTATATTAATTTTTTTTTTCCTTTTTTTGACACAGTCCTGCAAATTTCTAGTCCTGGGAATAGCTTCAAAACATTCAAATCATTCTCCATTCTTCAACATTTGGAAGTTAAAGTACTTTACAAGTGTTCGTGGGTGTTGGCCAAGATTTTCAAGAGCAACTATTTATTCTATGTGCCTGCATTTCTGGATGCCTCCCTTCACTGCAAATTTCTGTAATGGGGCTTCATTTTCAGAGGTGCTGGCATAGCCTCTGCAGATGGAGTCAGAGGAACAAAGCTACTTATCTCTTTTAAAAACCTGATCTTCAATTTGACAATTCTTTTGTGAGAGAAGAATAGTCAGGAGATGGGGGATACATCCAAAGTCACACAAGAAGGGTGGGACAAGCCAAGCATGAAGTAAACTTTGCTCAAAATCACCTTAATTGCAAGACCATTCTTCTTGGGTTAGCCCCAGTAGAAAAGAAATGTTTTCTTTGCAGAAAAAGGTCGTTATTTTCATGACCAAAAGAGCTCTTAAGGAGAAACAAATGCACTGTTGGCAGCTAAAACACAACCTACTAACTTTTGATATTTTTTTTTGTTTTGTTTTATTTTAGCTTTTTGGGAAAACAACAAAGATACTGAGGCAACAGATGAAAACAAATGTGGGATCAAACTGCATTTTGCCAGAAGGGCAAGCCCAGAGTCCTGGACAGAGTTTGCCCAATAAAGACAACTTGGCTGATGAGAATGGCCCAGCAAATGAAGCATGTGAAGAAAAATTGCAGTAATCAAAAGGGGCCTCTAGTCTCATTTATTCATTTTTTTAACATATGACAATGACACCAAGGTAGAAAGGAGATATGACATTTAGGCTTTAAAGTCATCACTGCAGCCTTGGAAAGGGACTGACTGATGGATTGGGTTAATTAAGTGTCCATTACTGGTGTGTCCAGTACAGCAAACACCAGATCAGGGGCTGGCCGATGCCACACGCGGCGCTGGAAGGATTTCATACAAAGAGGTTTGGAGCAGGGAAGGCAGTTCCTGCTTAAATAACTCCTAATGGAGGACTCTGTTTGAACAGCGATGAGAGGCTTTTATGTGCCTTCAGCACTGTGAAAGAGCTTAAAACGTGAACTCTCAGCTCTCTCCTGGCCAGAAGAGATGAATGAAGGTTGTCATTGTTCAAGGCGTCATCGCCATCAGAAGAAATTTTAGACTCTGCCGGGAAGGGGAAGCAGTTTTTCATCTGAGAAGCCTTATCTATTGTGCAGAGCTGTACTCACAATACAGATTTTCTTCTGGACAGAGACAGCACAGCCCATTGTTGCCCCACCCGGTGGCATGGTGTGCTCTGCAGGACACTGAAGGACACGGTGACAATGTCCCTGTGGCGGGGAGCAGAGCCAGCCCTGGTGGTCGGGGCTGTCCCACTGAGCTCTGAGCTGCAGGGTGCTGCAGGGACAGGGCACAGGCACAGAGCCTGGCTGTGCAGGGCTGTGCAAGGGGATCCAGCCCTGGGAAGCCTCCTGTGAGCTCTTAGAGCAGCTGCAAACGCCGTGCTGACACGTATCATGTGTCACTTGGGCCTTGCCATGAGCCAGAATCCAGAAGGAGCAAAATTATTATAAAGTTACTGTTGCTTTCCCCTTCTGTGGCTGCAATTTCTGTACCATTTTCCTTAGGGAATACAGCATTAAACTGGATACAAAAGCAGTTTTTTTTCATGGCAGTGTAGTGGTCAGGAAGAACAGATTTGTGGGCTAGTAATGCTTCTTTGGTGATCACCTCTTAGTGAGCTGCTGATACGAGAAGAAACATTATTTGAACACAGTTCTTGGGGGACTTCTGCAGTCCTGACTGCTCAAAAAACTATTTTTTTGTCCATTTATGCTCATATTAACCACACCTTATGTCCTACAGAGTGTGGTGGCCTGACTTGGACCTCCATACTTGTGTGTAAGCTAACATAGTTGTCCATCTTCCCTGGTGAATTAAATTCCATGGGCAAGGAATACCAGTAATCACTAATTCCCCTTTTGAACAAATTGAGTGTAGCAAGACTTGACCACAGATGCATTTTTAGCAGATCGAGGTCCATGCTTTCAAACTGAGATACCTTTGCATGTACCAGCCCAGCTGCAGGCTCACACTGAGGTATTTTTGTACCCATTTCTCAGAAAGGGATTCCATATCCCTCTGAAAAAAAAAAAAACAAAAAACCAAACCCTAAACGGGATTAACACTGTCTGTGTATAGAAAAGCAGTGGAATGAATGAAAGGGATTGCAAGGCTCTGAATTTCCCATCTGCTGGCTGCTAGTTTGTGACAGGATGGTCTGAAAATTGTTCCAAGGGAGGAGTGCATAGCACACAGAGCATTTCCAAGAATACAGCTCTTTTTCCAGGAATTAATTCTAAATTTCAACCATCCAAATTAACCTGCCATGAGGCCCCCACAGTGTGCACTCGCAAACAGGAAGCTCTTCACTCATGGGCAAAAAACACATTTCTGAATCCTGCATTTGACTTCAAGATGTGAAACCTGTAATTCTTCTGCTAATTTTAGGAATGCATGGCAGCAGAGCAGGAGATCAGCAGAAGCTGAGAACCCTTTTGCTGGCAGCTGTCGGAGCAGAAACAAACCAGGCAGCCTGAAAATGAACCAAAACAGTGCACACTTCTCAGGAAACCAAGCAATTATTCATGCAATGCAAAGGCATTTGTGAGTGGATGAGCAAATAATTTTTGCATAGCTAATGAGCCCGAAAATTGCAAAGGAGAAAGCACAAAGGAACTCGTTTCTGTGGGATATAATTTGCTCGGTGCTGGTGCAAACCCTTGCCAAGTGCCTTGCTTTGGCCCCTCAACCACAGATACCCAAGGAGCAGAAGGGAAGCACAAGAGCCCTGGTTCTGCAGCAAAGTGTGAGATGTTCCAGGGACTGAAAACACCGGAGTTTATTGGTGTCCTTACTCCCATCAGGAAACAGCCCCAGCAGGGGAGGTACCACCTGAGGGACTGCACTGCTCATCCCCACTCCAGGCAAGCCTTCCTCTCCTGAAGTGCTCAGGAGCATTTTCACACCTGGTGCCCCACATCTCCCCTGAGTCGGCCAACAAAGCCCGAGCAAAGGTGACATGCCAGGAACAGGGTGCAGGTTATTTCAGCCCTGACGCCAGCATTGGTCCAGGGACATCAGACAGGCCAGGGAGCAGAAGAACAGCTCTTTTCCCAAGCCCTACTCCATCCCCCACGGTGATGGAGCACAACAAGTTCCCCTTGCTGGTACCTCAGTCCAATTCCCGTCTCCAGCTGCACGGACACAGCATCTCTGGAGATACAATGGATCTGGCCTCACTGTTTTTACAGAGGAGACTAAAAGTAATTGAACAAAATCTGTTTCCGTTAAAGAGATTATATCTCATAGAGCTTTTTTTCTTTTTTAAATTGCACTTAAATGGCTTTTATGTAGCTTGTTATTTTGCAATAAGATTAACACCAAGGTGGATTGAATTACCTGTTAATTCAACACATAATTTACTGGTACCTTCATGTGCCATCCAGGATATATTTAAAGACGTCTTGACAACGGATCCATAGAACACACAATAAGGACATCATTACTTAAGAAGATACATCCCCAAAGAGACACATGACATTAACCCCATCTGTAGATGAGTAATCAGAGCTAAATCAGGAACGTTCCCATTTAATCTAAAAGAAATGGTGCCCTATAAATTCCACATACAAAAATCCTAGCAATTTACCACATGATTAAACCATAGTGATTTTTTTTTTATACAGCAGTTTTGCTGAAATATTTTAACTTAGGATCCTAAAAAAAAGATTTATAGCTCTGAATGCAGCGTTCCTGCTTGGAATAATCAATACTGATTTTAATATACTTTTTAAAAGATTTATTTCCTTGTTGCGGAAAAGATTTAAATTGCAGGGTGCCAACAACTGATGAATTATGATTTAGGGCCAAATCTGTTTCACTTGGAAGAATGGTGATTTTAAATTCAATGAAGTTTCTCTGATGAGTAGAACAAGGAAGTTTTGGCCCACATTTTTCTTGAAAACCCACCAATAAAGTAATTATCTTGTCACGCTGACAGCCATGTGTATTTATGGCTGGAAAGCTTCACGCCCTGTAGACATGTGACAAACAGGCACTTTCCCTGCAGCTCCTCTCCCAAAGCTGCCTCGTGCTGTGGCAGGGAGAGGGTGGGAGAAGTGCCCAGGAATGTGGATGTCGGGTCACAACAAGTGCACACACAGCTCCATACCTCCAGTGTATTTACTTTACACACCTGAGGAATACTTTTGAAGGTTTTGATTTTAAAAGCTCTGTAACAAGGACCACGGTGGGACTTTCCTCACCGCTGCACGCTGAGACAGGGTGAGATCCTAGCCAGGGGCCACTCTCACTTCAGTGCCCTGCTCTCACCCGAGCGATTAATGCTCTGTATCCACAGCACGAGAGTTGGATAAAAACCTGGTATTTAATCTTGTCCATCCCCAAGCAGTTCATGATTGCTCCCCAGAGTCTATTCATGAGCGCTTTGTTCATTCCAGTTTTAAATGACTCAAGAGCTGATAGGGACTCCACCACCTCCCGTAGGAGATAAATCAGTACACTTAAATAAAAGACAAGATGGTATCTAGCATGCTGTTCCTACAAGATTCACCATTAGTTCTTACCCCAAGGCAAGCATGAAATAAACATTCCCTGCTCCCAGGTTAAGTGCCTGCCTTTCCTTTGGTACAGTGTGGTACGGATTGTGCTATCATCAACATATGAAATTAACTCCTGCCCGGCGCTGACAGAGACACATTTAACATACATGGTCTGGCACCGCATCCAGCATTAATTTCCCAGCCCCAGACACGAGGAACGGAAAAGCTTTATTAGATCACTCAGTCCTGCTCACTGTTAGGCAAATGATTTGCTTCTTAGTGACAGCCCCTGGAGTTTTCTCCAGTCCAAATTGCAGAATCCCACAGCACAAGGATCACCTCCCTGTGGACTGAGCATTTGTCTTCACGTTTATATTTACATCTGTATTTTCTGTACCTCTCTTAAAATTACCTTTATTTTTTCTAACTGCACTTCTAGGATAACCTTTCACTAATTCCTTCCCACTCTTTTTTTGGCCCTGCTGTAGGATTTTTCACAAGTTAACCCATCCATCTCCTCATAACGACTGTGAGCTTTTCAGATTTTTCTTCTACTAATTAATGTCTTTCTTATGCAGAGGCCTGAAGGCTGGAGGCGGCATCTCGAGCATGTTCCCCATGGCCACTGGACAGAGGTGACCCTATGAAAATGCCTTTGCTATGTCCTTCCTCCACCAAGGCCAGATGCCAAAAGTATGCCAAGCTCCCTGTTTCCACCAGCAGCCTTGCTTCTTTCTGTGATGAGATGTATTATTTCTCTTCACATGGATTAACTGCAATTTTCCTATTTTTAACGTTAATGTTATTTTACTCCAACCACATTTTCCTTCATATCTAGGCAATTACAAGACAATTCACTGCAAATTTTCATGGGGATAGTTCATTACGTACTAGAAAATGTACAATAATGAAGCGTGAAAAACATGGCAGCTTGCAGTGGCATTTCCTTTTCAGACTGTGAATAACAGTGGAGAAATAGTGTTCTGTAGATCCTGGGAATTCTTTGAATTAGGAGAGAGCAAGATCTTTTAAAACTGGAAAATAGGGCAGAAACTTCCCAAAGAAATTATGGTGTGACTAATAATGTATAGATCCTACTTTTTAATTCCTCCTACAGCATTTCAATTGCCTTTAAATTGTCATGACTGTGCAGTTAAAAAAAAATCCTCAAAAACAAAACAAAAAGAGATTGTAACACATGGTTGGAAGTCCACGGCTCCATGATATATGTACTGTAAATGTTTGCTTAATGCAAAAAAAAGCAAAATTCAGTACCTCAAGGGTTAGACCAAATTCCTAAATACTGATTTTGCTATCTGAATAAGCACCTTGTGCCTAAATTGTCCTTCCTCAGAGTGGATGATCAAACATCGTGCTGACAAATTGGTTTATCTCAGACCAGGTGCTCGAGTCAAAAGATGCTTTCAAAAGGACAAATCTCAGGGAGAAAAGAAATGGCTCTAATCACATTGGGCTCTCCTACACGAGCAAGCTCTCTAGCACACACAGACAGAGCAGGCCCTGTTACGAGAAATTGTGCAGCAAGCTTGCCTCAAGCATTCCTCTCTCCCACAGGCTGTATAATAAATGCAAGAAATGATTCAAAAGGACCATTCTTCCTTCCCTCAGACATATTTTGCTAAACCATAGCAATAAAGATCAACTCTACCGAGCAGTTTCTTTTTCTCCTGCCTCGTGTCTTTCTGCATCTGTCAACATTAGACTTCATCTAAAGAGCAGGGTTTGTATTTTACAGCTCCTTACCGTGAGGCAGGCAAGAGACGAATCTTACACCAGGCACAGACTTACTGGGGACTGGGGGGAGTGTGGGAAAAGGGTGTCCCAAAGGTGTTGGGGAGTCTTCTACCTCACTGCTAGCACTTGATGCAGGCATGTGTATGCACCAAATGTAGTTTTCCATCACATCAGGTCTGCATCTGCGCCTCCCTCCACTGGAAGGAATTCAAAACATTTTCTGGTTGCTGCCCTTTAGCTATCAAAGCCAGCACTTGGAATAGGAACAAAATATGTAATGGTTTCAGAAAAACTTGCTTCTCACAGATCCCTAAAAATGGAAACAGTTTTAGTAGCAGTCTCTGAAGATGGGGTGGACCGGGGATTTTATGGAAGAATGGGGCATTCGAGGAGCCTGCAGGCAGCTTGCACTGCTCACTTTTAATGCCAGAGCTGATCTCCTGAAGCCTGAGGAAAGCAAAGGACAGTGTTGGGAGCCAACACGTTAAATGCCTCAGGCTTTCCAGAATAAAGACCAAGAGCTGCAAACAGGCAGAAGTGTTGCAGCAAAGCTGCTCAAGGACCTTGCTACAGCGACACAAGAGAGGTTCCTTTTGCTGGGGCACATCTTGCGTTTCCCCAGTTCTTCAGGAGACAGTAACACTGCTGCCTAGCAAAAGCTGTCCCCAGGTCTTGGCATTTGACCTCTAGCAGCTGATTCCTTTAGCTTTGCAGGAAACAATCCACAGTTCCTGCATACCCCCACCCCCAGCCTCTGCTCTGCCCTTGAACAGAGGCTCCCCGAGGATCTGCCTGCAGTGCTCTCATTGCTTTCCTTGCAAACCCTCTGCGGAGTAAAGCCATGAGAAATGCTGGATTTACCTCTGCACACCATTGCCAGCTTGGAAAGGAAGATAGCCCGCAATTTCAGTGGGCAAAGGGTTAAGTTCTCAATAATAAAACTGAGAGAAGAGCTCCTATAAATTGAAATGAAACAATAAAATGCAGCTACACATTGTATTTAACCAGATTCTTTCTGAGCTTATTTCAGAGCCTCAGCTGAGGCAGTGAGTTGAGCTTCAATCCAGGGCTGGCTGCTCTGGGGCTTTTCTCCCAGCCAGGGGTGCTCTGTCCCTCTGCCAGGATAATCCTTCTATCTTAAAATAGCCTCTTGCTGCAAGGCTCCCACAAACGTTCTCCAAATCACTGATCACAAGCAGCATTCCCTGTATGTATTGCTTATTAAATGAACAGCATTTGCTTTGAGTTCTTCATGAAAACCAAACCCTTATTCTTCACAGGGAACACATATTTGTCATTTTGGTGGCTTCAATAACCTTGCTACCTTCCTCTTCATCCCAAGCACAAAGCTAGTGTTGATTTGGGGTGTCCTGATGGAAAAATGGCTGTTTACAAATCATTATACCGAAATGACTGATGAAAACAAGAAGGATGTGGATTATCACAGAGGAAGGAGATTGGTAAGCAATAGAGAAGAGTCCAATTGCACATTGTGTGGGTGAGGTAGGTTAAGGGGCTTCAGTAAAAGGAAAAGGTATAAAGAAGGGAGAACATCAATACAGTGTGATTCCCGTGGTGTCCTGCATAGGGCCACGAGCTGGACTCAATGATCCTGATGGGGCCCTTCCAACTCAGCATATTCTATGATCTATGACTGAAATATATGCCAGTTGCTAATTTACAGCATCATTTTAACTTCATCAGCTGTAGGCAGTGCTTTCATATAACCCTAATAATTTACCATCCTGTATGCAACATCCTAGTGTTGAACCCGAGACCTTTTTGAGGTGAGAAGAGAGCTGACTGGCACAGAATGGGGGCATGGCAGTCATGCACATGGACCTAATTTCCAAGAGTCTCCTGACATGATTTTCAAAAGCATGGAGAACTAGAGCTGCGTGGAGTCAAGAAGAGACTGAATGGTGAGGTAAAAGACGAACTTGGGAGTCTCTAGCTCCATCTCTTCAGCTCTCATTAGCAAATCCCCTTCTCCTGCTTTCTCATTATCAGTGTTTTTTCGTGAGAGTTAACATCTGATGGTCAGTGCCTGGCTCAGGGGCCCTGCCCGGTCCTGCCCTTGCAGGGCACTGCCCACCCAGCCGGTGTCCCTGGGACCACAGCTCGGCTGAACGCCTCCAAAGAGGGCTTCTGGTGTTTTCATTTCTCCTGGAAGTGTGTGTCTGGGAATGCCCAGGGAGCCTCACTTAGCAGAACAATGAAACACAGGCCCATTACTCTGCCTGTCAAGTTACTGATATGCTTCTCCATCACTGCAGTACCTACTGTCTTTATATTGTTGTAGATGAAAGGAATTTATCCCCCAAGGTAAGGAAATGTTAGCCCTTGCCTATGAACCTTGAGCTAGAGGCTAAGACCACACAGGGAAGTTTGTGGCTCATTGGGGAAATTCACTGTTCTCTAAACCAACTTCCAAATCCTGCTTTCCTCATCAGCTCTTCTCCATTTCATTACAGCACGTCCCCTGACATCAAATAAGGCTTTTGCATCTATTTTTCTTTTATGTTCCAAAAAGAAACTTCTGGCAGTCTTTCTTGAATTTAATATTTTCCTGAAAAACAATATTTTCACAATGATCTCTAATGAGATTCCACAGCCAACCCCAGAAATAGATCCTGTATTTCCAATTCTTGCATGAAGCAAGGAAGGGGAGTAAGAAACCATAGCATTTATTTTCTTAAGGACAGAAAAATACAACTGAAACCATCTTCCTGAAACCTTGTGAGAGCACAGCTCTATTTGGTCATGACAAACACTCCTAGGCTGCATATTCTCCTTCAAAGTTTAACTCTGTCTCCAAAACCACTGAAATTAATGATTTTCCACTGGGGTCTACCTGTAGGAAAATTCTGATGTACATCAGGGGGGCAAAACCAGGTCTGATGTGAAGTGATACTGCAAATATTCCTCTAACAAGCTTTAATGCCTAAGTGTGTTTAGGTGACAAAGTCCACAGACACTGAGGGGCTTTCTCCTACGGGAAAAATTGCTTAATTTCTTGTAATATCATCCATGCCTGAAGCCAAACATTTGCTTCTCAGGGATGTTCCTACTCCCTCCAGATAACTCATCCTGGCAGGGATGACTCAGCAGGGGATAAATTTCATCAGGGGCCAGGAAATCACCTCATCCTTCCTTTCAGTGTAACAGGAGGTTTTTAATCAGGGACTCCTTCTGATTACTCCCAAGTGCCATAAACAACCAGGATTTGCTATCACACTTTTGGATTATTACCAAAATCATAGTGATATAACACACACCGTGCAAAAAATTACTACCACTGCAAGTAGAGAAAATGCTTGCAATTAAAAAGCACTAACTTGCATGCTGGCTGCTCTAAACAACTCCTGCTATTATCATCTCTGATAATAATTAATCCTTATCGCTTATACAATCCAGAGCTCCTCTGGCAGATTTGAAGAAGCCCCATTTGGGTTTGTTTGTCTGTTTATTTATTTATTTTAAGAAACGTTGGCATCAAGAAATCTGTGAGACCCAAGAAAGAGTTGATTGATCACAAGGTCCTATCTAATGTCAAAGCTGGCCCTCGCTGACCTCCCATCTATTCAGAACTGCTTTGATTTAATCTACAAACTGGCTGCCTCTCCTGCCTGTGAGTTCTGTCTGTAACCCATGTGTCAGTGTTTTGAGATATGACCTGTTTCACGCTTCATTCATCTCATCTGAAGGACGGAAATTAAACTGGAGGGTCAGCAAGGGGCACAGCTCAAAATACACACACATTAAACTGGAGTCTTTTGTTTGGGCCCATCAGAAGAGTTAGAGCAACCATCAAAAATGATATTCAAGTGGAATTGATTTTCTTTTCCCCATTGAAATTTGTAATACTAATAGATGTGGAAGGGTGGCAAGCCTTGTCAGAGAAGAAGGAAAAATAATCATGGTGCCTTCCTAGAGGCTTGTGATGCTTTTAATCGTGTCAATATATGAGTGTGTGAACACCTCCAGGTTTAGTAGTGTGCAAAAGACAGTATTTCCATTGTAACCATAATTTCAAGCCTTTTTATGCTGATCATAATATTACAGCTTGAGCTGAAACACAGTGGAAAGTTCACAGCATGGATCACAATGTTTTAAACCTCATCTGTCTTACTTGGGTTTTGCTATAATTTGGAAAATGCTGAGCTCCAGTTCTTGCCCTGTGGAACAGAGCCAGCAGCTCAGATGGATAATTCTCAGGGGTGACCACAGCTTTACAGAGCAATTTTCGTACTGACTTTTCCTTGGCAAGGAGAACAAGTATGAAGGATGAAGCCTCAATGGCCATGCCAGCCTTCACGCACTCCTACAGCTCTGTCATGAGCTGCACTGCCTCAGAGATGCACTCCTTGCCTGAAGTGCAGGGCAAGCCAAGGCTCCTTCAGGCTGGCTGCAGGTGGAACAGGTGAATCTCAGCTCCAAGGGTATCAGGATGCACCCTGAGATACTCACGGAACAAACCCCATGCACCCTGGACACTCAGTGGGACATGCAGCTGAGAGAGCAGATGTTTCTCCTTGCAATCCCTTCTTTCTCACAGGTACATAAAAATTCCCAGCCTGAAGACACAGTTCATAGAATTACAGAATATCCTGAGTTGGAAGAGACCCACAAATGTCATCACTCCAAACCCTGGCCCTGCACAGGATACCCCAACAATCCCACCTTGTGCCTGAGAGCATTGTCCAAATGCTTCTTGAGCTCTGTCAGGCTTGGTGCTGTGAACACTTCCCTGGGGAGCCTGTCACAGTGCCCAACCACCCTCTGGGTGATGAATATTTTCCTAATATCCAACCCAAAATCCCCCTGACACAGCTCCATGCCATTCCCTCAGGACCTGTCACTGGTCACCACAGACAAGGGATCAGTGCCTGCCCCTCTCCTCCCCTCATGAGGAAGTTGATATCATAACTGATAAAAGTTCATTGCACTAACCTCTTGGGTATGTAGATTACTACTTAGTGATGACATTTAACTAAAGTAGCACCACCCCCACTAACAAGAAGAGCAAATAAAGGGGCTCAGACTCAGCGCTCCCTTGAGAACATTGGTGATTGTCACCATTTTTGTAAATCATCTTGTCAGTTCAGTAATATAAAAAGCCCAAATCCCTCTGTTTCATGTCTTTCTTCAACCTAGTATCCATAAGAAATTAATTCAATTAAAAGCCCTAACAATTTAAACTTAAAAGCTCAAGGAGACATTGTTTTGGAGGGTATGCTGCTGTTTGCAAATCTGCCTGCCAATCAACAATGGGGAAAAAAAAATAGCGATTTGTAAAGATGTTTCTTCATTGGAAGAAAAAACCCCGAATGATATTTATCAAAGGCACATTTGCCCTTAAGCCTGAAAAAAGAAAGCATGAAAATGCCTTCAAATTCTTTTTAGTTCTAAGGCATGTCTTTTTGTTCATGCTTAACTGCAGAAGAAAAATTAGGAACAAGAGTGTGCATATCAGTGCATGTGTTAGCATAGGCTTTAATTGGCTAGGAGTAAATTAATGGCTGCTTGCAATATTTCTGGCAATCTGTTATAAGCTATGTAAATTTTTAAAAGAGGTTTCTTGAAAAGGCTGGCTGAAATCCTGTAATTCATATTCTGCTGGGGGAATTGATTTGAGAAATAATAATGAAATGTTTTACCTCAGTGATGAATCTCAGTTTTGTAGCACTGCAATTTTTAAAATATTCTTGTAAATAATGCTATGAGTGTTTCTAAGAATAATCTACTTGAAATAAATATATGTGTCTCTGAATTAATAGTGTTATTTCACTGCTCTTTTTTACCTCTTTTGTATGCCAGCATTCCAGGGGTTCATTGCAAAGCCAGCATTAGCTTTGATATTATTATAATTAATTAAAATCCAACATTTGTTATGATGTGACCTGCTCCAGCAGATTTTGTTATCAGTTTTGCTACTGAATTCAGTGGGAACTTAATCAAATCTCTAAGAGGTAGGTCCAGTTTTATAGAGACGAGTTGGAAATGGCCCAACACAGCACTGACGCTTCAAGGTGAGCCTGCCTGGGTCATTTTGGTGGGAGCCACTAAACATTGATTGGGACAGTGGAAAAACACCTAACTTGGCTGGCCAGGGCACTCATTAAGGCTGCAAGAGAAGAATTAAAGTCTCCCATGAGGTAGATGAAGGGCGTGGAGCTGAACCTCCCACAATCACTCTCCTTGAGCACGCTCAGGGAAAGGGAAAAGCTCCCATGGCAAAGAACCAGCTACTGAATGACCTCATCTCCTCACTCCACTCATGGATTCAACAGCTGCCCCTTATCCACATGGACCATCCGGGCTCTAGATGGTCAGTGACCAGCTCTCAAGACCAAAACACAGATCTTTAGAAGGCTCAGAATCCAACACCCAGGGTTTCCCTCTGGTTTCCAGGGAAATCACAGCGATTGCGCTCCAGTTGAATACACACCATATGCCCAAGCAAGTTTTAATTGCTGTTGGCCTGAGGGACGCACAGGCAGAAAGAGATGATTCCAGTTTTCTGAGGAACAACCCCAGCAGCAGGAAACTCAAGCCAAAGAGCCCCACTCCTGAAACAACAAAGAAAATTGGAAAGTTTTATTGCTTGTCCAAGGCAGGTAATACTGAATGTCTTTGGAGGAAAGCCCCAAGACAGGAACTGGCTAAAAGCAAATTACTGGTATAGCTTTTATTATGGCTGTAAGTATAGCTCCTGTAATGTGCCTGACTGCCTTAGCTCCACTTTTCTCTTATCTTGTATATCTGACATTTTCCTTTTTATTGCTTAGCAGCATGTAAGAAAGTATCTTGTACTGTCAATAATGCTGTTATCCTTTAATAAAAAATTAGAAGCTACTAAAAAAAAAAAAAAGAGTGAGGGAGGGAAAGAGAAGGCTATGAAAAAATATGGCTCGATGCCTAGAAAACTTCAATATGTTGTAAAAGGAAAAGACTGCTAATTAGGTCTTGCGTAGCCTATTCTAGTCCCCTCCGTGCTGCAAGAAATTTAACCCAGCTCACTTGGCTGATGGTTGGAGAAGTGGGAATAGAGTGTGGGAGCTCTGGAATCAGATTATTGAGATGATCTATGAAGTAATGAGTCAGTGAAATGCAGCTGGATGCAAGAATTTCACTGTTGGGCTCAAAACACAGGGAAAAGGTTCTTAAATTAAACAGAAGGCTGGTCCCCACCCCACGGCTCATCATTACACTTGGCTGTGCTGAAGCCTCCCACCAGACTGGCCCCACATTTACTTGTGTGCTGAGTGATGTAAAGCAGGGGAAAAAGGCTTTGGAAAAGCTGACTGCTACTCCAGATGCTCTCAGAGATCAGCCACGCAGTTTTGGGAAAGAGGAAGAAAATGACGCAGGGAATACCATGACAGCTCTGCAGACCACAAGAAGACCTTATGAATGCCCTCCTTGAGCTCACAGCTTTTAACATCTCCATCCAAGCTCCATATTTCTCTGGGATAAGTAGGATGCAAACCCGTGTGGAGTGGAGAACGTGACCCAGAGTTTGGGGAAGACAAATGGGATGGAAATGCACTTCTCAGAGCAGTCATCCTCAGAGCAGTCATCCTCAGTCATCC
This sequence comes from Pachycephala philippinensis, assembly GCA_013397055.1. NCBI lineage: Eukaryota > Metazoa > Chordata > Aves > Passeriformes > Pachycephala > Pachycephala philippinensis. The sequence continues at coordinate 1,613,422 of VWZT01003312.1, read as the reverse complement.
TCAGCTCTGCTCCTTGCACCTCCTATGGCCCAGGTGGGCTTTCCCAGGAGCCACCAGCTGGATCTGGTCTCTGCTCATCCAAGGGAAACCAGGAGGAAAGTGGCTCTCATGCAGGACCTCCAGCACAGCTGCTCATGTCATTTCCACCTGTTATTCATTGAGCTGCTCCCAAGTAATTTTAGGTATGATAGCATTGGGTTTTCCTCCCTGCACTTACAAACGACCTGCCTGCAGCTTTTGCTGCTGTTTTTATAATGACCTGGGTAAATCTGCCATCTTGCAGGGATTTTGATGACTTGAACTTGGTAAAGGGTGTCCTCATAATGATTTCACGTGGGAAAGATGATATTTTGAAATCTAACTACATGAACTTAGCTGCAGATCAGCAGCTCAGTTACAAACATTTACAGGCATGAAAAATTAGTTTGAAAAATATGAGAACTGTCAGTGTTGTATCTTTGGGCAGAGGCAGGTGAAATGACATGCACACCTTCCCTGCTACTGTGGAATAATAGAGATGAGTCCATAAACAAGAACACCAAATACCTGCTATCCCAACCAGGCAGTAGGCTTGGAAAGATATATGTATACACGAATAACACATGGCTTAATTTGCATACTAATTAATCTGTAACACCTTATTTGCATATATATTAATCTGAAGGTGCTATATAAAATACTTGCTTTTAAGGAGTGCTAGCGCATACTTGACAGTCATGATAATCTTCATTTTAGCTTAAGAAAGGAATTAATAATGACTTTGGCTAATATTAAAATGCAAGTTCAAAAAGACAAATGGAAAACATCAGCAGCCTTGAGTCACTGGGGTAAACACCACTGAGGCTAAGGAATTTATTCAGCCTTTGCAGTTCACTGAGGTGACTCAGAGAGTCAGAGGGGTTCATCACAGCCCTGTCTTCCCCTGGGCAGGTCCCTCGTGCCATCAGCCACAGAAGTATGGTAATTCATCCTGAATTTAACGCTGTCTCTCCTCCCAGAAACTGCAGCAGGCATCACAGGCAGAGCTGCCAACAGACAAGTGCTCAGGGGATGTCTGAGCTCAGCCAAGGCAGGGAAGTGGCCATGGGAAAAGCCGAGGTGGCTCTGCTCAGCCCACAGGCTGCACGGGGCTGAGGTGGGCAAGGTGTGGGTGAGGCACTGGGTCATTGTCCCAGCCTGGTTGTGTCTTTACACCAAAACAACACAAAACAGAGATGCTGCTTCATCCAAAATGCAACATCTTGTGGAGTCATGGCCAGTCTGAAGGCATTTTCTTCAGGAAAACTTTAGGAACAAAAGGCTTCCAGGGCACTCTGGACCACATGCAAGGCTGGACAGAAACTCCTGCCTTTCTGACCTGTGTGCCTGGGGACATGGTTTCATTGTCAGGAAGGGAATTCTTAACTAGAAGAGTCAAAAAATGCCTAAACCCATAAAAAATGGTTTAGTGGCATCAGTCCACTACATCTTTGACCCCAGATGTAGACAACTTGTGCTCACATTATTTTGGGGTGCAGGTGGGCTTCTGTTGCTTGTCCCAAGCAGCACATAAGGATGAGGATCTCCTGGCTGGAGCACTGTCATTGCCCTGCCTTTTGGGAGGCGTTCCTGTCACAGGAGAGAGTGCTGAACAGGAGCAAGATGATTTTCAGACAACTATTATTTACTGTGCAAGCTGCCATTGTAAACTCTGATTAAAAGTGCTCTTTTTGCTAAGACACAGCTCTTTTTTACTGCAAGCTCTGCCTTTAAATTCTGCTGATATTTTGAAAAGGACAGGCACAGAGGGAGTGCAGTGGGGGCTGGGAAGCATCTCCAGGCAGACCAGGTTGAAATGGCTGCAGGCACAGTGTGCTTTTCTCCCTGGGGCAAGGAGACAGCTGTGGTGGCCAAGGGGATTGACATGGCTGTTGATTTTGGGAAGAAGCCTGTTGTGTTTGCATTTCACAGAAGGGAAAGCTCATGTACTGAGTGATACATTCCCAGGTGATGCTATTGACCCATTTAATCCAAAAAATATTTAGCAAACCTATACTGAAATCAACTCCTGGGTAGGCTCATATGTTACAGTGCCACGATGACAAAATCAACCCTGTGTGATTCCTGTCCTCCTCGGTGAGGTGACTGAAGGGACTCAGGTTATGAGACCTGCCAGCTGGAGATCACTTCTAGGGACCTTGGCTTGTGCCATGCAGCAAGAGGAGGGGACAGGGGACATGAACATCAGCCTGCTAAACGCTCTTGCTCAGTGAGATCTTGCCCAGGGGAAAACCTTGCAAATCCTGCAGCTTGCAGAGCCAAGGCAGCAGCTCACGTGGAGGCAGCTGCCTTCCCCTCTCCCGTGGCCACAGCTGTGCTGGAGGTTCAGCTGGGGCCAGGGGAATCCTCCACACTCAGGGCTGCTCCCTCTCCTCTCTGCAGCTGGTCCCTCTGACTGCCATCTGGAAATACCTTTCCTCCTGCCTTGGTGCCAAGGAACAGCTTGCTTACACCTTGCTGCTTCTGCGCTACCCTCCATAGCCCTCCTTCCTGCCAAATTCCTCCCTGCAGTCCCCAGCGAGCGCACAACTCCCTCGTTACTGATTTGTTTTTACTGCTTGCCTACGAGCTTTCCAAAGAGTGCTTCAGCCTTAGGAAAACATCCTTCCCCTTAGCAATTTGGATGCTGTTTGCCTGGCGAAAACCTTCAAGGGATACGGATTCTGGACCGCCACAATTTTAAAGAGGGCCTAGAGAGATCATAGTGCTAATTTTAAACAGATGGCCTTGACACTAAGAGATACCTTGATTAAATTAAATCTGTGCTCAGCAAAGCTCTGGCATAGCTACAGTGACCCTATTTATAGAAGATGCCATTGTACTGATGTCTGTAACATGGACTCTGCTTGGGTTCAGCTTCTTATTGCCTGAAGGGAATAAACAGCACTGGGAAAACGCAAAATCTGCTCTTTTTTTCCTCTCTCTCT
>VWZT01003312.1:1575589-1610414 GCA_013397055.1 Pachycephala philippinensis | reverse complement strand
TTTTTTGAAGTGAGTTAAGCAGCAGGTAAGGCTTTCTCTGCAAGGAAGGAATTACACCCACGTAGCAAATGCCATGGGAACGGAGGAGCTCCAAGCACCCGTTCCCAGCTGCCTCCACGGGGAGGTCCCCAGGGAGGCCCGGCCATTCCGGCTCCTCGGAAAGCACCAGAGAGCCCAACCCGGGAGAGCCCAGAGCAAACACGCAAAATATGCACTTAAACTTTAAAAATTAATGTTGGCATTTATTTAGAAATGAGAGCTGGCAGCTCTCCAATGGTTCACCAAGTACATTAACTTAGTCAAACGCCCATTACTTCCTCCCCTTCCCACTAACAAGAGTGTTTTGAAGAGGCGAGCTCTGCAAGCTCCGCAGCAAAGCGCATACCCCTTCCTTTTTTTTTTTTTTTTCATTTAAGCTGCTAAAAGCAAAGACTATTTATAGACAGTGGATCAGAGACAGGCTTGGAGAAAATCTAGATGAGGGTGCTCTAAAATTTAGAAGCATGGAAGGATTGCCTCAGAGCCAAGATTTAAAAAACAGGGATGTGGGCTCAAACCTGCCTCTGTGCATCCCAGCACCCAACAACCCCTACTGCTCCCCCAGCCCTCCTGCAAGGCTGGGATGCCTTGGCACACTTCTGCACCCAGTGGGCTCTGATCTTCACTAGCAGCTTCTGATCTTCACAGCAGAACACAAATAATGTCCCAGGCAGGTTCATACCTACCTTTGTCCCCACGTGCTATCCTGACACGACACTGACCCTGGAATTTCCAGCCAGAGCTGTCCCTCCCTGCGCCAGCCACAGCTCCCAAACTGTTTCTGTCAACAAACAGCAAGCCCAGTGCTTCTGCAGCACCATCTGTGGTGTTTGGGGTGCAGTAGTTCTTGGAGTACAACTGTGCAGTAACGAGCACATTCCGCAGCTGTCTGCTGGACACGGGAGATGGAACTGCAGAGCTGCTCGGGGAATTTCTGCTGCATCCACTGTTATGGTATCGCAGCATTCAGACATATGAGCTGACAAATTTTGTGGCTGTAAACAGCAGAGGCTTGCTGAGAATCTGGACACTGGTGTGTAAAATGGGAATGCTTTCCTAACGTGAAGACAAGTGAAATCCGTACAGTCTTTCCAGGAAGTCTCTCAGCCCGCTGGAAAGCCTGCAATTGCTATATGGGAATAGTGTAATTTCAATATTGCCTGATCCCATAAGGACTTAGCAGTGAACAGTGCATTAAATACTAGTTTCAGAAGCCAGATTTGCAAGCCTATAGAAATAGGTTTTAAGCTATGCTGCTGGAATGAAATGAGAAAGGAATATATTTATATAAATCTTTTATGATTATGGGTATGTCATCTATAGACCTCTGATTTTCAGACCTGCTCTAAGTAAAGAAGACAATTATTCACTTTTCTGGAAAGAGAATCCAGAAAGGCAAAAATCACCTCCAAAGGTGAATTTGCCAGTAGATAATAGGTCAGATTCTGTGCTCTTTTACAACTAAGGAAAGGCAGAATGACTGGAGCCCTTGGCTTCAGTCCCACAGAGTTACCTCAGGGTCCTGCCAAAGCAACAGAGACCAGACTTTGATCCAATTTAAATTTCTAATTATTTTTCTCCTCAACACATGTTAAGTTTCATTCTGAAAAAGAGGATGTGGTTTCATTTTTGAGCAAACTGTGCCGAAGTGCGTAAGGAGCTGAGCCCTGCTGTGCTGGTGACAAAGCTGTGGGGAACCACCGGGGTTCCGGAGGGAGGAAGGGACCAGAAGGGATGAGGCTCTACACACCACGGATCCAGCCCACTCCTGCTGCAATGAATGCAAAATCCATTCACAATGTGCCCTTTCCCACATTGTTACTGCTCCCACAGGTTGTACTCACATTACTAAATGATTTAAACCCAAGTGGGAAAAGCTCAGCACCTTCCGCATAATGCTGGGCACGAGGAGGAAATCTGGGGCTCTCCCATTCAGCAGCCACTCCTTCCCCTGCACCAACCACAGCAGCAGCCTCAGGGCTGGTTTGAGATGAGATTCCTGCTCTGCTGACCCTGTACATTTCTCCTACGCAAAGAACCTTTGCTCTGCTTTGGAGAGAACGGGGTGGATTTTACCCAGATGGCAGAAAAATAACATTGCAGATTACTGCCATTGAAAGCCTTGTTAGACTCTTGCTGTGCAATCTCTGCCATATATTTTAGCAAAATACTCGCCCTACACTCCAAAATCTCATTAAAAATCAAATTTAAAATGGAAACATTCACCCTTTCTATCTCCTAAGCTTATTGCATGTGTTACATGTGGGTGGTGAGCATGTTAGGTACAATTTAGAACATAATTTCCAGAGAATTGAAATGTCACCAAGGAAAGGATTGTAAATAATGAAAGTTTGAAAGGAATCTGAGATCTTCATAACAGATAATCACATTTTAATTCTGACTTATGGCTCATCCAATTGCCTACAGTTAGAGAAAAACAATTTCTTTTTCTTATTATATGGAAATCAGATGAATCAGATGAAAAGCCATCAACATCACAGCTTGGAAAACATATACCAATGTTCAGTGATGTGAGCAAAGGCCGTGAAACTGCTTCAGTTTGTGACCCTTTTTATTGGTTTTCTTCAAATATTTATAAGAGATCTATGTTCATAAAAATGTGAGTTCAAAAGTTTTCTAGAGATACCACAGATCACAGAATTGTTGAGGTTGGAAAAGCAAGTTCATGGAAGGACTCCTACTGAGTTAGGCTGCTAGGAAAAGCTGGAAATCTCTTTTCCTCTCTGTAGGCTTTTCAGAGAGTCAGCCAAGGACCAAAATTAGTATTAGATCACATGGTTTCTCAATCATGGGGTTGGAAGAATGACTATTGAATGGTAAATAGTCAGAGTGAATAGTTTATCCATAGCCCCAACAGGCAGGAATATGCTGGCATAATGCTTCAGATCTGATTTGAATATAAAAAACAAAATGCAGAGACATCAAACACTCTTTTAGTATAATTAGGAAAAGTAAAATTGGATTAAATGCATCAAATAAATTATTGCAAATGCTTTGCCTAATGACTGTTACCACAAAGACAGGCTGCAGTGTCCAAGAAAAACAAGGGCAGAGGATTTCACTGCCTAGACTTGTTCTGATTTTGGTTTAAGCCTGTTTCTCTCTTGTTGTTCCCCAAAACCTCAAAGGTTTATACTAAGGAATTGTCACTAACCAGGGCTTTTTGCAGCTGGGACACTCGCTCAGGGAGAGTTTCTGACATGAGCCATCACCAACAAGCTAGAAAGGAAAGACAAGCCATAAAGACAAGATTTTGTGTAAAGTCCATCCCCACTGCAAAGCAAAGCTGTATCCCAGTGTCCATCAGTCCATGGGCAGGGAGGGAGAGAGGACCTCAAGACGCATTTGCCTCCCCCTTGTAACTTCTTGCCTTTTGCCACAGCTGTGTGAATTTCCCAGTTCCCCTTGCCCAGGGCTGCTGAATTAAACACACACTGATGCTCATGCACGTACACACACTATTTGAGGGAGGAAAAAAAAATAGCTGTAGAGCAACTTCCAAATAACTCATTTTACTCATTAGGTTCTCCAGATATCTTACTCTTGGTCCTCTGCCATCCTGCTTTTTGCAAAACAAAACCAAGATCAGTGCTTTCTCATTCTCTTCCTAAAAGAGACTGTACAAAACTACGGCAAGCACCTTCAGCTACTGACCCAGGAACACTCCACAAACACGGATGGCACAACAGGATCACAGAGTGAGCACTCACTGCTCCCAAAGGCTGTATCCCAATTTCCACTGGCCTTGCACCACGGTCCCTTGCTGGCCCTGGGAGTGGCTGTGCAAACCCTGCTGGGCGAGTGTGCGTGTCCTGGGGTGGCCAGGGGACATCTGAGACACACCACAGGCTTGCAAATAACTGCTTTTTCCTCTTGAGTGTCTAACCCAAAAGTTAGGGAATGAAAAAAAAAAAAAAATCACTTTGTATTGATGCAAAGCAGCATTTTTCCATGTTTTCTTGGCAAGAGATAATTATGGTAACAAGCCAAAAAGAAAAAGGGTATCTGTTTAAGATCTGACTAAACAGTTCATTTGCATTTGTTAACCCTTGGCCTGATTGAAGCTGGGCGACTCTGTACATGAGAATACCATATCGAGTATTTAAAAAAGGAGTCAGTTTTCCCCCCTTCCCTTGTTCTCCACCAGGCAAACTCCCAAACTGTTCTCTGACAAGCACCCTTTGCATCTTCGTGACTCCCTTCCCACCCACATCTTCCTTTTTCCAAGCTTTCCTTTCTGCTGAGAACCCTCCTCTCTGGGGGGAGATGCTTTGCCATAAAGACTCGATTGTTTGAGATCCCAGTGTTGGCCTAGTTCAGCATTTGATGTCATTCCTTCAATTACCAACACTGAATTGCCTTTGTATTAAACAGGACAAAAACAAGGAAATGAATGAAAAATCCCATCCATGATGATACAAGACCCTGTCAGAAACCATCAGACATTCCATCTCCACTCATATCCTCCAGAAAAAATAACCTTTCCACAAATTCAGACCCCTGATCTCAACCACGGGCTGCTCTAGGTAAACACAAGGAGACAGAGCAAAAGCACCGGCTTGGGGCTGTCCTGGGATGCTTTGTGACAGCAAATGAGACCATTTTGCTGTTAAAAAAAAAAGTATTGTGTGGATATGGAACGTTTCCAAACAAGAGACAAGGTGAATTTCTTACACACTGCAAAACTGACTGGTAAATTTTTTTTAATAACTACGTATGTTTTATTATCTTGGACTTTTTAATGTCTCACATCTCTAATTGTAGTAGTAATTATTAGCTCAGTTAATGAAAGCTTTGGAAACAAGATTGTGTGGGAGTATTTCGAATCATGAGTTAAGTCTTTTAACTCAGTAATTGCCAAGGATTAATTCGTTTTTCCGTTTAAGAGCCGAAAAGCTGAAATATTATTTCCTTGAACTGTATTTGTGCTTGGCAGTTCTGAGTTAATTACAACTCCGTGAACCCCTTTAAATCAAATTCAGAGGTTTCCAGGTGTACATATCGTGAGGTCCTGGTAAATCCTTCAACATCTGCTTGGAAAAGGATTACTGAGCTTGAGTGATGATGCTGTTCTTCTGAAGGTCTGCCTGGTTATGTATCTACAGCCATTAAAGGCACTACAAGTGCAATGGCAGTAAAAAGCTTAGGCTTGTGGAAGTTCTCACATCAATAAAGATTATACTCATGAATGTCTGGTTTGGAAATCATCCACCTTAATTTTTCTGGATGGAGACAAGGTCTTGGTCAAAGCCCTGCAAAGGAAGTGCATAAATCCCCGGTTCACCAGCTATGACTGGTGGAAGCAGCTGCACTTCCATAAGGAGCTGTAACAACCACAGCTCATCTCTGAGCTAACCTGGGCTGAGATTTGGCCAATTCTGTCATAACAACTCCACCTGTGGCTCTCTCTGGGCTCTCTCTGTGGCTGTCCCACAAAGGGACTGAAAGAGTGCACAAAGAGGGGGACACAGGAGAGCCAAGGAGGTGCAAAGGACACCCTGCTCCAGTGGAGCTCCCTGCACACCGTCAGGCGCCCAGGAACAGGGGCTCGGGGCAGCCCAGCACTCAGCGCCCAGCACCAGCTCCTCTCTGAGTCACCCCTTTCCCACAGAGCTCCCAGCTTCCCTGCCAGGACCATATGGAGGCATCTTCCCTCTCAAACACAGAAGGACTGACAACAGGAAAGAGACCAAAAGGGCATTTCTTTCCCAGTGGCAAGGAATAATTTCTTCAAAGCCACAGAGAGCATCTCCTGGAGAGTGCTGATCCTCCTGCTGCCCCTCACCACGGCTCTCTATCTGTCCCTGGTGGTGATTTCCTCTTCCTCAAGGATGCTCCCAAGCACTAACACCTCCCCAAGCTGCTTCCTGGCCCAGTTAACCTTTGCTTTCCTGACTCAGGTCTCTGGCATCTGCTAACCCAGGACCCTCCCTGCCCTGGGGGACAGCAGAGTTTGAGCAGGGTTTGCCAGCACAGCACAGCACAGCACAGCACAGCACAGCACAGCACAGCACAGCACAGCACAGCACAGCACTCTGCTGTGATGCCACAGTGGAGGAGGAGCCACATCACCACAGGGAAAGAAGCAGCCGTGTCAGTAAAGGCACTGACATCTGTTCTGGGCCTCGAACAACACATTTTACAACTCCTGCAATGCACTGAATCCCACTCCTGGGTCCTGATCCTTGCTTCCAGCACAATTTCTGTATTTTCTCCACTGAGACTCAAACATAAAAGGCCAAATTCGGTCTAATTTCCTTTTTTTTTTTTTTTTTTTTTTTTTTTTTTTTTTTTTTTTTCTNTTTTTTTAATGTCAGTTGCTCACAATCTAGGTGAGGAAATCAGGATGCTGATCCAGCTGGAGAGAGGTGTCTGCTTGCAGCCCTGATGCAGATGCTTGCACAGTCAATATTTAAAGCACAGTCCCATCCTGGGTATATCCTGTGGCTCACTCACTCCAAGCTGGAGATGTTGCCCAGGTTTCCACTCCACACCGTGCAGGAGAGGAGCCAGCCCTGGGTCTTACCAAATGCCAGAAAGGGTGGCAGCTACCTTGAAAATGCCCAAATCACTGAGCATATCTAACCCTCTGCCTTTGGCTAAGCCTGGCAAGGAGATGAGAGACTTTCCAGGCTGAAAATTGTTGGAGCAACCTGTTCAGAGACAAACCTACTCAGCTAGAAGCTGGACTGGGGCCAAAAAGAACTCCTCGACTTTCAGCTCTCTCTCTCTCAACTACAACATTGTATTCCCATATTTGTTGTGGTCTATTACTCCTTATTGTTAATTCAAGGTTTATTAAAAATTAACATCTGTTAACCAGAGACTCTAATCTCATCCAGACTTTTAAAATTCTTGAGTGCCAATTACCCTGGACTGCTAAACCAAAAAAGTGTAACTCTACTAAATCTAGTTGACCATTTTTTTTAGTGGTTATTAATCTGAAAATTATTTCCTTTTCCTCATCTAGTGTGAGCACAGCTCTCTGCCCCTGTTTAAAAACAGCACAGAAAATTTTAATCAAACTTGTTTGGTTTTTCTCTGCATCATTACACTAAATTAAATCAATAACTTTCAGGTGGGAGGGAGAAATCCATGATTTTCTTGTTAGCTCTTTGTGCAATTATCTTTCTTCATTAGAGACATCTGAGACCCATGCCAGAATATATATTAATATATAGCCCAACTTTTAAACTGCTTTCTTTATTATTCATGGTTTTTTTGAGTGCTGTTGCTAACTGTCACATCAGAGGTCTGGCAGGTTATAAGTAGGATCATTAAAAATAGCTCATTTTAGTAATAACACAGCACTATTCATATTTTACTCGGTATTTAACAGTCCACAGGAGACTCTCATGCTTTCTCATTTGCCAGATTGTCTCTTCTAAATGTCATTGTCAACCACTCACATCCAGTTCATCCTCCAGAGCAAAATGGCTTTCATAAAGCCTACCATACCCAAAGCAGCTAAACAGATGGCAGGCTGCATCCCTGCAATTTCCTCAGGCTTGAGTTTCATCCCTTTAAAATAATAGCTCCCCTTGAAGTAAGTATGTTCCTTTGTATTGGAACATGAAATATAACAAATACAGAGGCTATGGAGCAATTCCCTCAGTCACTGAATGAGCAAGATAAATAAATGCAGGAGCAGGTGAGGAGACTGGAGAGGGTCCTACACACACTGACCCAAGGTGGTCTGGGCTACATGCTGAGAACTAAACTCAAATTTAGGTCCCTGTGCTTAGACTCACTGGAGCAGTGCTTTTCTGGAGCTAATGAACTCCCCGTGGCCATTCCTTATGGCACAGAGGCGAAAAGAGTGCATATTTCAGCACGAGAAATGGAAAGCAGCAGTGACCTGGCTGTGTCAGTGATGTGCCATGGCTGGCACACGTGCCTTCACACCCTCGTGTCCCACAGCCTGAGGACAATGCTCACAGCTGTGCCAGGGTGATGTAGATGCTTCCAGGACATGGGTTCTGTTATCTGCTAGTGTGGCCCTTGTGCTTCACTCACCCTAGGCCTAAAAACCTCAACCTGAGCCTCACAACAGCGAGGCAGCATTAGGCACACGGGAAAGAGAACAAGGAAAGTGAAGAAAACGGGTGAAGAAACATGAGCGCCTTTGGATCTGGGCTTTTGCTCTGAGGGAAAACTAAACTGAAGACCGCCTCCTCAATGGAGAGCTGCTGGTCTTCCCAAAGGTGAAGCCAAAGGAATAAAAAGATTCCGTGCATCAGCCCCTGTCCTCTGCTTCTCCAGGAGCAGCTTTCCACTGAGCTTTGACCCAGCTAAGGTTCTGCTCCTGTCCTTTGCGAAGCCCCAACCTTGAAAACTGCCCATGAGTATTTTGCAAAGTGGCTAACCTGAAGCCTGGATTACAAAGGGGAGTTAAAAATGTTGGTCCATGCAGCCATAGCTCCTAGTTTGGGATGACTAGTTCCATTTTCATCTCCTTGCCCATCTGATTTATTTCCATTATAAACTGCAACCCTCACTACAGTTTATATAGTTCTTAGTGTAAGGAGATGCTAATCTCTGTGTGGGTAACTGAGAGTAAATCAACATCACAAGAAGATACTAGTTAAACCATTTCATTCAAGGAGATTAAGAGAAGAAGATTATACTATTATTAAACTTTTTTAAGTTCAATCAATTCTGTCTACGTGCCTGTTCCTTTTTCCAGGGATATTTTGTTGCAGGTTTATACAGTGTCCTTGCAATGAGCCTCAAAGCTCTTCCAAAGGATGTCCCTTCTCTGATACAGGCACCTCTGGGGCTGGCCCGACAGCTGTTCAACATCACACTGGGGCACAAGTAATAACAGCACTCACAGCACTGACACAGCGTTTTATACTTTCAAAGCACTTAAATTAATTAGTTACAGAGCTAAACTATAGGTTCGGGCAGGATGTGAAAAAGAGAAGTACATCCAGTGGAAACTACAGGGGGAATTTAGGGAAATGTCATGTAATTACCCAATTTGGAACCTGGCCAGAGCAACGCTGCTCCAAACGCCATGGGACCTCTCTGGCCACACATGGTCAGGACCTCGGCTTCGTGTCTGCTCCAAAAGATGAGGACAGCCCTAACAAAATGTGCTCAGTCATCAGGTACAGGAAAGGGATGATTATACAAAATCTGGTTGCTCCCCCAGACACCTCACAGCCACAGGAACCCATATCTACTCAGACCTCAGGTACTTCCAAACCTTTTCAATTAAACAATTCCAACTTCTGATGATATTTACAAATGATCCACCTCATAATTCCATTAACTGGTCTTAATTGGGTTAAAATCCCTAAGCAATTACTCATCACAGCCATTCCCCTCTGCACCCCCCCAGCACACACACGCGTACCCTCATTTTGGCTAAAACAAGCACATCAGGTGGTTGTGTTGCTGAGCTACAGCATTGCTCCGTGCCAGTCTGGAAATGTTAATGCCATGTAGACATGCAAATGCCACAGGGGACCAATTTTAGGATGCATAAAAGAGGGACCATTAATTGGAAGGAAGGGGGAGAAAGTGATTCCAATTCCCGCTCACCTCAGCGGTGCCACAGGAGAGAAGGCAAAGCACTGACAAAACCCAGCCAGTCCTGCTGGCAGTGCTTGATGTGTGCCACGTGCCAGAGTGGTGGGGACAGGGCCACTGCAGCTTCACAAAACGTGCAGGGTGGTGACCACCACGTGCTGATTTGGGGCACAACACTCACAGCCTGATGCTGCTCCACACAGATGGATCCTGCAGTGTTCAGCTCCCCAGCAATATCTGGATGTGGGTGCTGAGGGATTTTTGGCTGAGTTTGAAACAAAAATTGCAAGAAGGAGTTGCTGGCAGCTGCCTTTCCAAGCAGCCTTGGAACTCAGCTTAGCTCAGAGAGCCCTGGAGTAGCTCTGGGATGGACTGGAGGAGAAAGGGGAAGATGGGAACACGTCTGGCAGACCAAGCACCAAGGAGCCTCTTGTGCCTTTCAAGGAATTTGGACTCTCAGATCTCATCATCAGTCATCATCACACTGACTACTGAGTGCTGTGAGTGTAGGGAGTAAGGAAACACTTTACTATACACATTAAAAAAAAAAAAAAGGGAGAAAGAAAATTGGCCTAATTGATTTGTTTTTCTCAAAAATTGTTACATTTTGTTAATGGAGTTTTCCAGCAGGTGGAAAAAGCTCATAAAGGCCAGCTCTTGGTAATATCACACTCTCCTGTGACAGACTGCAGGGACCAACTCCTCTCATTTACACCTCGGTCACATAAGCATCACTCCATCAACTTCCACAGATATATTCGTGATTCTTACCAGCATAAGTTAAACCAAGCTCAGAACTTTTCTTCCATTTTCAACTCTCTAGGATTCTCATCTCTTGCAGATCTTTTTAATCCAGAGCAGAGCATGTCTGGAGTTTATTTACCCAATATATTAATTCTGGTTGTGTTTGCAAACACCGTCCCTGGTGGGGAGCCCTCTCCACACCCAAACTGCTGCATTTGCCACGCAGAGTCCCAGGCTCAGACTGCCCTGCACACACATTCCCCCTCAGCACCACCAACACAGCCACCTTCAAAACAATCCTCTGCCTACAGGTCTGTCCTGACAGCTGTAATTAGGTTGTTCCCTCAATACCCAGCTCTGACTTGCCTTTGGCCATCACCATGCTGGCATTTCCCTGCTGTGGATTTCCACACCTTGATTGAACAACAGGGGACCGAGCTACCCCCCAGCACTGGTGTACCAAGGGTAGTGTCCTCCACCCAAAATGACCACGCCACAGGAACCAGTGTGAGACCTCCAAGGTATCTTCTGTGAAATTAGACTTGGTTTTGTGCAATTTAGAGAACTCTTTTACAGGATTAAAACTCACTTGTCCTCAGACTGTAACTTGGAAGCGATCAAGCAGCAGGCAGGAGGAGGAAAGAGATCTCTTCTCATTAGAGGCTGCTGTTTGTTGGGTGAAAATAACAGGTCTGAAGCTAAACAACTCTAGGTGACTCAACAGGACCCAGCAGGGGTGTGGGATCCAATCTCAGCATGATGGATGTGTGCAGCTCAGCCATACATGTGCTCTAATAAGCTGCCAGGGCTCCGGGGCACTGGCAGCACTGCTGGTTGGATTCTGCTGAGAAGGACTCCGTGCTCTGGTTTGGGTAATGAGCTCCCTTGTACACACAGAAACAGGCACCAAAAACTGCTCTGGGTGTCTTCAACAGCACGGGCTCCTGCAAACACATCCCATAAAACACCAGCCTTTCTGAAGTCATATTCAAGGTCCAGCTCTTGTTATCTCTCTGGGAGGGTCAGATGCAAATGTGGGGCACAGTGACTTCATGATGCTGTTGGTGGGGTGCACAAGGAGTCCCTCAGAGTCCATCTGAGCAGACAACCTTTGCTCCCAGGGCCTCTGCAGCCGTGCTGGTGATGCAGGGCACAACCAGTGGCTCTTGACTCTGCCAGGTGGCACCAAACCAGAGATGCATCTTCTGTGGATGTTTTCATGTTTTGCAGTTTCTGTAGAAGGGTTCACTGGTTGGATCTAAAGTATTCCCAAGAGCATGTGTACATTTCACATCTTTGCTTTTAAGTAGATACTTTAAAGAGAGTCTTTATGTTATGCCCAGTCAGGCAGGAACTGCAGAATAAATTAGGGCAGGGTGCTGGTATACTGACTTCAGCAGATGCCACAGTGACTTCAGCAGGAGCTGTGCTATGGACAGAGCTCACCCTGGAGTGACCAGGGTGAGAGAAAGGGCTGTGTGTGCACAGCCTGCCCTTGGGAGAGGCTGGGGCACCATCAGTCATCCCCAGTCCTGCTTTACCCCTTTTCTGGCTGCATATAGCAGTAAATAATCACAATATAAAAATGCTGCAGCTTACTCCCATGGCTTTCCAGATTTCCTAGAGAAATAAGCCAGTTTCTGTGCTCATCAGAGGTCGGGGGAAGCCAGGGGAAGTCCAGAGGAGGTCTGACTTCCCAAAGCAGCAGACAACAATAGTGCACCTTGTTCAGCTGGCTTTGTTTTAGCACAGTTTTGTGTCTGAATCTCTCTGGTAGCACTGAAGCTCGGGCACAAAGCAGGTTGTCACCCCCTGAGCTGTCACCCCTGCCCCAGGAGGGATGACCCTCGGCAGTACTGGGGAGCCCTGCATCCTTCCCTCCAGCACTCATCCCACTCCACACTTCCACACGATTTTCTTTCACATCAACCCATTTTACTGTGCTAGATAAGCTATCTTTCAGTGAAAGGAATGGAATTAGGTTTCATCAACGAGCTTTTCAACAAGTTGTCACCACCTCAATGATTTAGGGTAGGCAGAACACCTCATATTCCCAGCTGCCCTCGTGCCACCGCAAGCTGCCAGTCAGCATGAAAGCATAGCCCACTACAGCATCTGGAAAGGTCAGAGTTGAAATGTTTTCACAGAAAGATAATCAAGCCATAAGATAAATGCCTCATCAGGAGGAAATGTCAGCTCCTGAATGAGGACAGTTATTATATAAGACATTTCTTTACCTAAAGGAAGCAGGTTAATATACCTCCAAATTACTATTTATCACACCATATAATGTTCAATTTCCAGTGTAATTTCCACCATACTTTCTATTGCATGTGTGGAAATCAATTCAGAGATGAGTGAATCCTTTCTTTTGTGTGTTTACAGCAGCAAGTAAACTAATTAAGAAAAGCCACAACAAAGCGAAAGACCATGTAACAAAGAAAAATAATAATGTGAGATGGGCTTCTAAAAAAAAAATGTCAGCCCTGTGCAAGGCCTTTGTATGTTCAAATTTAGCATATCACTTTAACACGTCATCTTTTGCAGCTTTGATAGGGAAGACTCAAGAGGGAGTGTGCTTGGGTTCCAGCAGGGAAGGCAGAGGGGCACAGTGGAGAGGAGCTCAGAGCAAAGAGCTTGCGAGGAGCACAAAAGGTGTTTAAAAAAATGCCTCGAAGGACTCATCAGCAGACGTGAGGTATAAAAGCATGAGAGGCTCACACGGGAGCCCTGGGAGAAGAGTCAGAGGCGGCTTGATGTGAAGGAGGCCAACAACTGTGTAAGAATTGGAGAGGGCTGGAAAAAAACCACAAAAGTGCTGCGAGGAAAGAGGGCAGTGCTGCTCAGAAGAGCTGAAAAGTTAAAGCCAAGTGCGTTTAAGAGTGCCACACATTAGGAGAGTGATGGAGTGACAGTGGATTTGAGAGTCTCAGAATGAGGAGTAATTTCCTTTCAGGAAATATGCGACCTTTAAAAAAACTCCATTGATGAGCACTTTCCAACGGCTTTAAAAAAAAAAAAAAAAGCTACTCTTTTCAAGCTTTTAAATGACTTGCAAAGCAGCCTAGATTATTTTTACTGCAATGTCCTTCTGCTTCCTTTCATGGGCTGAAAGTCCTCCTTCCCAGGCCTGCTGCATGCAATTATAGGAGCCTGCTCACAGGGTCTGCTGAGACCAATGCCTCTGAAAGCTCTCCATGCACAGCCTCTGTGGGTACCTGGGAATAAACCTCCACCAGCCTGACCACTTCTTCAGCAATTAAAGAGAAAATAAAGAATGCTCAGATGTGCTGCTTAGAGCCCCACAGAATTAGCACTCTAATATTGCTGAGCTCTTTCCTGATTTCACCCTTATTTTTACAGCCCAGCAGTTTTACATTTCCACGAGGTACTCTGTAATCAGCTCCCAGGCATCTCACACCTGACCAGGAGACCCAAACCAGATATATTTCCTCCTCAGCAACCCTCAAGTCATTCAAGAGATATATTTTTTTTTGCCTTGCTGAGAAAATCTACTTTGGGCCATGTTGTTTCTCACCCACCACCTTGCTCTAATAACAGTTACATTTTACAATTTTCAAAAGCTGTCAACATCATCGATCTTCCAGACTGAATGCACTTGTCTTCTATTATATGTGTTGAATTGCTTGTGCCACAATTAAGTCTTTATTTGGCTGAAGGCAGCTTTACCTGCACGGCAGCGTGTCATTTGCTCTCCAGCAGAGTAATAATGGTGTAGGGCTAAAAATACATATGTACATTAAAAATAAAAAAAATTTAAAAAAAGACTCCAGCAGGGTCTTGTGAGATGGACGCTCTCCGCATGGTAAACTATCACTCTGGTGGGATAATTGGTTTGGTTTGATCAAAACTGCACGCTCTTACAGAACGGAGCGTCTGGCAGTACTCACAGCTCAGCATTAAAAGAGAAGATTGTCTTTGTCAGATCTGTCATGAAAACTGGAAAAGGAGAGACTGGACTGCACTGAGCAAAAATGAAGGGATGTCCTCTAAATCCAAAAGACTGCGTGCCTTATTTATCCTGGTGCTGCACATTTAATCTCTACTGTAAGTTCTGTGTGATCTCTTTTGATGTCTTCTATTAAAGGGAAGGAAAGCTGCTAGCAAAGACATCCCACAGAAGGCCTATCCATTTCTTCCTGCCTCTTTGGAAGGGCCACAATGACCCAAGCACTGCTAACTCATGCAGGCAACGAAAAAGGAAATAATGCTGCCTGCACCATTAATTGGAAAATGCATATTGTTTTATTGCCACCTAGAAAAATGACTGTTCAGGTCTCCAGCTGACACACTCCAGGTTTGCACATAGGAAAGGGTGAGGAGAACATGGCAATTAGCTGCCCTGATGGCCTCATCTCCAGCTACTTCCAAGCACTGGGTCCTGCTTGGGCTGCAGCACCTCTTCCAGAAAAACACCCCACCTTGGTGGCAATCCTGGGCACACACAGCTCCCACTGCCCAGTGCTGGTTGTTTCCAAAGCCATCTCACAGCCACCATGCCCAGCAGCAGGTTACTGGTTATTCATCCTATCTCCCAGACTATCTGCACCTGGATCTTTTGTGGTGACACTCTAACACTCCTGGCATTTAATGAAATCCACGCCTCACTTGACAGACAATTTGTAAAAGATGCTATGTTTTGATTTGCAGAACAAAAACAAATTTGGTCTAGAATCCTGCCATCTGGTGACTCCAAATAATTTTTGCATATGGTTACAAAGGCTTGTGTCTTTTACTTTGCTTTGCCACTTGTCGTTTATCTGTCCTTCCGCAGCCCTTTACTCTGTGTATTGCAAAACCCTTTGAATAAAAAAGGTCCTTTCAGCTGAACACAGCACTTTTGTCTTCATTTTATGAGAAAAAATATGATGACGTATAAGGGCAAGAGTCTTGGCCAAAATCACTCAGCATGTCAGAAAAAAAGGATGCAGTCCAACTCTCTGAATATTCTGCATCCACCTTCAAACAATACTACCATCAGCCCACTAACAGGCTTGTTTTGTTTTAATAAGGTAAACTCCTCTGTTAAAATAAAACCAGAAAGAGAAAAAATCAGACAGTGTTTTCATGATATTAGACAGGAAATGCATCATTATCTTGACAAATGTTGTTTTTGTCCCACTGCTCAGTGTAGCGAAATAGAAATGGGTTTAGAAAAGAGCTGGCATGAACCCTGTCCCAGGTGCCCTCTCATTCCAAACTCTGCTTTCTCTGTTAAGTCCAACAGCAAGAACCTGCCTGTTGTCCTAGCCCACACAAAACCAGAACACCTCCCAATTTCAGCCTGGAAACAAGAGGAAAACCCAGCCCAGGGGCTGAGTCGGTATCACTGAGTGATGCAAATAATCTTTGATTAAGATTCAGATCACGTAATTCACGCACACGTGCTCGCCTGCAGCAGGCACAGGGGCCAGCTCTGCAGCTCTCAGCTCCTCCCTCTGCCTTCAGGGCAACCAGGAGAGCTACACCTCCCGAGGATACGTGCCACGATTCTTTTATTTGCAGAGTCCAGCATGTGCCACAACGGCGTGAGCAGCGGAGATGTCAGACAGTCTCAGCCTTTTTCATAAATGGGGGAAAGTACAACCCCAGAGAGTGACAGACGCCTTGAAAGCATCCCAGACCATTTCCTGTCAGGAGGGAAGGAAGGAAGGAAGGAAGGAAGGAAGGAAGGAAGGAAGGAAGGAAGGAGGGGCAGNGGAAGGAAGGAAAAGGAAGGAAGGAAGGAAGGAAGGAAGGAAGGAAGGAAGGAAGGAAGGAAGGAAGGAAGGAAGGAGAGTGCTGCAGCTCTCCAGGGCATGTGATATTGGATGTTCTCCTTTCCTTCTCCTCTCCCCCTTCTCAGAAGGGTTCTGGAGTGTTACTTATCCTCAGAGGTGCCAACATACACGCTGAGGGTACCCAGCTTGATATCCTGCAAGGAAGCTATTGTTCTTAGCAAAGAGGTGGTTAAACAACAAAACCATCTCTTGGAGGCCTCCCTGCACACTCAACTCAATTTGCTAATATTTTCATTCCTAGTGAAGGGCTTGTGTGAACAGAGGCTGACGCTGATGGAAGAGGAGGAAAACTGAGTTAAACTGCATCTTCTGGTGCTGTCAAAGAGTCTAAAACCAAAAACAAGGAGCAGACTGGCCTCAGTGTATTACCACTGAGATCCTTGGACAAAGAAGTATTCTTATCCTCATCATTATTGCCTTTCCATGTGTTCCTTTATGGAGCTGAAGCACATGGCACCTGAATGCCACCAGCTCCCCTGAGGTCAGTGGCCCAAACCCTGAATTTCCAGCACAGCTCCACCTCAGCCTCCGTCTCAACCCTTCAGTGCCTTCCAGAAGCTCTGCCTGAAACCAGAGGAGAACAGGGGCAGCACTCTGTGTCTCACAGCATGTGTCCATGGAAAGGCAAAGAGCTTGTGTGCTCAAACCCTCCCTTCCCTGGGCTGCCCAGCTTCAGACCATGTGGAGACAAGGCTAGAGAACGGGTGGGAAGCCTGAGCAACAACAGGCAAAAGCACATTCGACCATCCCAAAGGATGGAAAATCTGCAGCTCTGAGGTTTTGGTCCCAGACCCATACTGGGTGTAGCTGTGAAAGCAAAACAATGTTCCCTAAAGTCAGCATGATTAGGCTTTCTCCATAAACTTTATTTATAGAGGGCTGGGCCCTGTGAGTGAAAAGCTGGGGAGAATTTTCATTCTGCCTGAAGGACTCGCAAAGATTAGGTGACAAAGTTTAGTGACTGGGAATTCTGCCCAGATTCAGCTTCAGGGAAGGAATTAGCAAACTGGTTTAATGGATCAATCTTTTCACTTAATTTCATGATGTAATGGTGGAGATGTGAAGTTTGAAGGAGGATGTGCACGTCCCACAGAGATTTTCCACAAATTCGTGTCTGACTTGCACACCCCCGTGTGAAAGTGAGCTACCCCCCGCCTACAGCAGCCTGGCAGGACATGAGAACAGACCCATCCAATATGTGAAAAATAATTGATCCAGCTGCCTAATCTCTGCCAGTTTCTCACTCCAAGAAGTATATTTTTGCAATTATCACACATGTTGAGCAGCTAAACACTGACGAAAGTTCCGTTTTGTCTCAGTTCACTGCTTGATAGCCATAACTATACATACATATACATACATATATATATATAAAACAGTGCTCCCAAATGATTTCTCCTGAGAGGGAAGGCAATAGTTGGTGCATACTCTTTGCTCTAGATGGATTTTTTTTCCCACTATTTGCAGAAAACAATAATAAGGAACAGACAAAATAAATTTTTTTTAAAAAAGAGAGATAGTGAGAAATAGCAATTATACTGAAGGGGATAGAGGGGATGAAAGCAAGTCATTGATCCAAAATGCTCTGCCATTTGATACCCAAATAGCTCACTTCTGAGTGCTCTGAGACCTCTCAGCACAGCTCTGACACCCCAGTGCACTGGGTGATTACCCAAAGCTCATGTAAGTCTGTGGGAAGGAATCTGCCAACCCAACTGACTTTGGCTCATCCTTCAGCTGTGCAGGTGATAAAATTTGGATAAAAATATTCACACAAAAGAAAGGGTGTACAAAGCATGAGAGGAAGGAATGTTTCTTGCATTAACATTTCTGAAAAAACACTTCTCCTGCAGCTCCAACCAAAACCGGGGCAGTGAGAGCTGGTTCAGGGAAGCCTCTCCCTGGGGTAGCACTGGAGCACGTTTGCTCATTTGTGATTGAATAGGTCCTTAAACATCCCCACTACATCCAGCTCTGTTACACGTCTGTTGGGGCAGTAAAAGCTGGTATCACCTCTCACTTTTGCAAACCTGCAGAGAGATTTACCAATTTGTAGCACTCGATTTACTGCTGCTGCGTGCCCTCTACTTACGACACCAACTCTGTGGTTGCCATTGCAAAAATACAGGATACAAAAAGGAAGGCACCAAGACTGTCATTGCGGACCTCACTCTACCAGCAGCAAACCCCCCCAAAAAATTACCTGAAAACTCACAAATGTGGCCATTAGATGCTGCCTGATGCCTTTACTGAACACCTTTCTCGTGGTGCTCTACCCCTGGACTCCAGGGAAGCTGAAGCCCCTATGACCTTGGATCCCACAGGTGTTGCTGGACCTGCCCCAGGCTCCCCTGGCACAGAGCATCTCACTGATTTACCCATCAAAAAAACCCCATCAGGTTTTGAAAATGAGCCCTGTGGTGGTGTATTTAACGCAGGAGTGATACCGACTGATGGACCACCTGGGAAAAACTGCAAAGAAAAACTTCAGTTCTTCATTTATGCAACTTTCCTTGCATTTGATTAGCGCGGGGGTAGAGGAAAGCGAAGAGGAGCGCTCTTCCTCTCCCCCACACGCTCGCCCCGATCACCCGGCTCGGTACGAGCTGCATCTCGCAGGCGCTTCAGCAAAGCCGTGTTCCCATGGATACGCCGAGGATTCTCTGCCGAGGATTCTCTGCCGAGGGCTGCATCGCCGGGGGTGACTCGGCTGATGCCACAAACACGGAGCGGAGTCCCCTTCCAGACCCATGGATCTGTGTGTGTGTGGATAAAGGGATCTCTCCCCCCACACCACCGCAGGATGCTCTTGCTGTGGCACCAACCACGCTCCGCTCACTCCTTCAGCTGCATTTTAAACTGACACGCAGAGAGAGGATGGAGAAAATATTTCCCTAGAAAATAAAACCACCTAAACTGCCCCCTAGAAAGCATCCAGAGCTGATGCTGTGGCTACAGCACATACTGGGCATAGAAAATTTGGTAATGTGGGTAATACAGGCAGGGCAGGCATCTTGCTGAGCCACAAAGAGATCCAGACTATTGAAAAACACGTAGCGGGAATCCAAGGTGGAACCCAAGAAGGATAAGGCAGGTTCAGCTCACAGCAGCTGGAAGGAGGCAGGAATTTCAGGGCCCAAGGGAAAGGTGTCTCCTCAGTATGGTGGAGCCCACCAAGGAGCACCCAGTGAGGGAGCAAAGCAGCCCCTGCAATTCCTTGCTCCCAAAGCCAGGATGTGCCCACATGGAATACGTTCTGCACATTGAACTACTTCAGAAATTACTATTTCCCTATAAAAGAAGCAAGAATAACATGATTATACAAAAATAATTTGGAATCTTGCTTTTGCCTGGTATCTCTGGCAAGACTAATGGTAATAATCAGATATTGGGCTGGAAAGAAGGAATTACTTAGTCCAACCTTCTACCCAGAGCAGACCCAGCCCTATGTACATACTTTTGTCAAATGTCCCCACATGTTTCTAAAGGTCTCCAGTAGTGGATACGCATGGTGGTCCACAGAAAATCGACTCTATTCTCTTTTTAAATTCAAGTTCATCTCTTTTGAAAGACCTTTGTCATTGGTCACCAGACCACAATCACACACAAAAGTCGTTCTCCTACTCTGGAACACCAGAACCTTCTCCAATGTCATCTGGTGGCAGGCAGCATGGGAAACGGCTCCTGTTCCCTGCATACTAAATCTCGTTCCTCAGCCTTTGCTCTGCCTGACAGGAATGCTCCTAAGAGCCTGCTCTGGGAACGGTAATTAGCTTGTTGATTAATCATCAATGCTCAATGATACAGTGTCATTCCTGGTGCTTTTCAGTTTGGAGAGAGCTGTACCCCTCGGCAGGAGAGAGCTTGGGATGGTGAGACATCAACCCAGGAGCAGCAGCCAGAGAACAGCTCTGCAGTGAGCATCACCCACCCACGCTGCTCTTCCCAAAGCCAGGGCAGAACCTCCAGCTCTGCACAGGGAGCCCGCAGACCTCACCTGGCTCTTCCCCTTCCTCCAACAAAGCACTTTAACATTTCCATGGCAATTCTGGTGGTTTCCGCCCCCTCACAAACGCTGCCTTTGTTAATACGAGTTGTAAATTTGTTTCATTTTCTCCAGGAGCTCCCACACCATCAAGATCAAATTTAAGGTGTTAATTAAATGGAACATGTAACACTTTACAGTCCAACAGGCAGCAATTTGGGCTAATGGCAGTGGCTGGAGGAGGGTTACAGCTGTGGGCAGGCAAGGCTCCGATTGCCCCCTGTTGGCTCCCTGCTAACGAATATTCCTGTTTTCCTGTATATTCTCCCACTCTTTGGATTTCAATAATTATTTGACTACACCTCACTGGCAGCACATATTCAATTTAAAGGCTTTACTTGTCAGCTTATACGTGCATATCTGCAAAAATAATTCTCCATGTTTATGGTTTTCAGCTCCTCAGCCTCCCGGGTGTCTTTTAGGTTCAACTTTATTTTGCCATCATCTTAATTCAACAGCTGCAGAGGAACACACAGCAACTTCCAGGTTAACTGGTTGATGGGTTTTAGCCAAACATCGTAAAGAGTTCATGGTCGACCATAAACTCATTTGAGGCAACAAGCACACCAGGTCACAGTCTCTGCATGACAACGAGCTGCCTGCAGCAAAATCCACCTGCAAACACCTCTCAGAAAAAAAACCCAGAGTGCCCCAAAAGTGCCCTTGCATTGGTCTGGTCTGTGCACGCTATATGCCAAGATAAAAAATTTATTTTAAAATAAATTTTTGCCTAGAAATTATTTTCTAATAGTGGTTAAGAGAGTTTTCCTGATAATCAGATGGCTTCTATTTTTTTGTGTGAAAGGCTGAGCTGATTGCTCGGACAGCATAAGGTCTCTTCTAGGTATGAACTGTCCAAAAGCAGCATCAGATTTTCCAAACAGATTTACCATCAGTCTAAATACTTTTCATGACAGTTGGAGCTGTTCGTAAGGAATTTGGTATTTGATACTGGAAATGCAGCCTCTTGTTCAATTATTTGGACAAGATACACACAGATGGCGGTGTCTTATTTTGGCCACTCTCAGAGAAAAAGTTTCCAGTGTGAGTATTTAAATGTAGAAGTTCAAAATGTCTTCTATGCACATTCTTTGCCACCGACCTCTAATTCCCTGCTTATGCCAAAGTCTTTGCAAACAAACTGATCTGTTACAATCTCCTCAGAGCAAAATACAAGATGGGTGCAAGCATCAGCAATGCCAGTCCAGGGGTTTATTTACTTATTTACAGATAACTTGGTGAGGGATTTTCCCTGCTTCAGTTAGCAGCTGCTTTGCTTTTTTTTGCAGCAAACTCATCAGCTTCAGTGTCTGTCGTGGTGGAATGGCAAACCCAGGAGTGAAATGGGGGATAAAGCCAAGTGAATGCATTAATGTAGTGCACACTGTTTGCTGCCTAAAGCGATGCAGTTCAGCTCCTGTTTCCTCAGTTTTATCTCAGTTTTTAAGCATAAAGAGCAACACTGCTCTACTAAAATGAAATGATAAATATTAAAAAAAATTCATCAGAATCTTTTTATCCTGGAAGCTGCGTTAGAATCTGTCACCACATCAGCACACTCATGAGATCACCAGCAACCCACGTGGAAGGGAACAGGTTAATTTTTGCAAGGCTGAATCATCACAGAATTCATCTATAATAGCCCATGCAGAATAAAAAGCTAGAGATGCATTTAAATACCCGCAAAGTAATTTGGTTAGTCAATGAACCACAGTATCTTCTCCCCACTCTCTGGTTCACTTGGCATCCATCACTTTTATTTTGTATCAGATACTCATTGTCTGGAGCGATAACAGATATGTGATCCAAAGAAAGGAGCATCCCTTTGAATTGCTGGCACAGAACACAACACTGTCATTATGCAGCATTGTGGTGCAAGCCAAAATACCCATTTTTAGTGTGTTCTCTGCAAAGAAATGACGGCACCCACATCTCTGCTACATAATCTCAGCATGTTATTAAAACCAGCAACACTCTAGATTTGGTTTCGTCCTGAGAAAACTAACACGGGTTGGTCGTAGTTTTAAACTCCTAATTCCACAGAAAGAGATTATTTGGAAACCTCTTCCTTTTTTTCTTTCTTCACTTTCCCCCCTCCTTTTCTTGCAGAATAACATTTTTTAAGTTGACATCAAGTTTTCAGATTTTCACAGCACAGAAGCTGTGAGCACAGTGCTTACTCCTGAAAACGTATACTGTAAAGCTGACAGCTTAGGAAGAGGTGAAAATTGGATAAATGACTAGCAAAGATGGCACGAAAGTAACAGAACACCTTTGCACTTGCAGCTGTGGGCACCAAATGTAGCCAGGGAACTCAGTTTCCCTTACTCTCATGGCCATAGTTCTTTCCTGCAGCTCCAAGCTCAATTTCATTTCCCTCCCATCTTCCTCCAACAGCTGCCTCACTCCTCTCTGCTCATCCTCACCCTAAGCCTGTTCTGAAGATGAGGTGTTTAGTGTGTTGCACAGTAGGAACATCGCACAGCTTAATGGTTAAATATCTACAAATATTTCTACCATATTTCTCTTAGCAAAAACTCACAGTCTGGGGTAAGTCTGATGTTTACTCCGAAGTACAGCAACCCTACCCCACCACTGTGTCCCTTCTGGCACGTGCCCCAGCAGAGAGAAATTAGTTTTATTCCACCCTACACCCCAGCAACACAGATGCTCGGAGAAATCTTCAGCAATCTCAGCTCTCAGAAATAGCATCTGGCACCAAAACTTCATTCAAAGGGAATTACCTGGCTCAGAAGAAAGGCTGAAGTCAGAGCCTCACAGCTTACTTCACTCTCTCCACCCAGGAAACCTTTAAATCCAGCATGACTGTGCCAAGCCCAACTCCGAGGGCTTAAATCTGCTCACAGGTAGCTCTAGGCAGTTACAGCTGCTCTGCAGTCACAGGCCCTGCACCTCATTTTAAATATATATATACATACATAGGATTTCTCCTTTAAGCTTCTGTAACCTATCGATCACAGTGAAACCTGTGAAAGGTAAAAACACAGAGGGACCACGGTGGATCCCCAGACAAACCACCTAAGGACACGAGGCTGCAACAGAAAAGCTGGGGTTTTTGGGGATTGCACTTGGAACACAGTGGGGAGGGCTGCCAAGGTGAGAACAGTCCTGGGGGTTTAGGTCCTGTGGGGTGCATGGCAAGTGGCCGAATGCCTTTGGTTCAGGACCTCTAGCACTTTCAGATGGAGGGGGAAAAATCTGCAATCTCACAGCCTAATTCCCCACTCTGTGGAGAACACAGGAAAACCAGAGATGACTTAGCAAAAACTGCTCACACAAATTGTCAGTGGGGGCTGCCCTGGGTTCCTGCAGCATCCCGGGGTCTCAGCAGGCACACCGAGGGCTGCAAACCTCTGAGCACCAAAACCAGCCACTTCTTCAGTGTAACAGATATCACAGCTGAGGCTCAGGGTTTTGACTTTTACTCAGACACGTCCAAACTGTTTTGATTCACTGACTCCTGGCTTACCCAAAAGGTAAAGTTTAAAGGTTAAGTGAAACAGCAACAAAACCAAAGCCAAGAAGGATTGTCATTGATTTTTTGAGCAGGGTGAGGGAGCACTGATTTGCACCAGCTCTCCAGAAAGGGAATAATTGTAAATAAACATCCTTCACACCTTCCTCCCACACACGCAGGCAGACACACTCCAAGCTGATATCTCATTTCATTCAGCTCCAACAGCTCCCAGTTTCAAGATAATTAACCCTTTTTATTATTAGTTTCAATGTATGGCATGCTGGCATTTTGCTTTTATATCCTGAGGCTTCTAACTCAGGCCAATTAACCTTGTAGGACGAGGAGGGAAGCTTGAAAGGAGATCTCTCAGTACAGAATTACACTCAGGAAGTCCATCCATCACACAGGGACACAGGAGCTCAGCTGGGGGACCAGCACTGTCCCTTCACTGCGTGCAGAGCCAGCACCAGCACAGGCTGTCCTGCAGACAGGAGCCACTTGTGAGGAGCTGACCAACCTCCACAGACTCAGGCACCATCATATTCACCCCTACTGGTCACTGAACACTTCTGTTGATGTAGCACCCATTTGAACCCTGAAATCCCCACTCCTGACAACATTGTTTATTTAGGTTCCTTTAGTCTAAAATAAGCCCTATGGCAATGACCACTTCTGGCCAATAAAGGAGGAAAAGCTGCTTCCCACCTGAGCTCAGCAGAACCTGTGACTCTGCGTTTCACTTCTCTCTCCATCACTATTATTGTTCAGAGAGGTGGGGCCATGCAGTCAGTGCAGATTTGGGGGATAATTTCCTCCCAAAAGAAGACACTACTGCACAGCCACTCCCTGGCCATCCAAGCTGGTTCTCCTGAGCAGGGCTGACCCAGAAACAGCATCAGGGGCCGACAAGCTGCAAATTTCCTTGCGCAGCACAGCTGTCCTGCTGCAGCAAAGAATTTAAGTTTATTTCTCCCGTGGGCATTTTTCCACTTGTACAGCCACAGCGAGGATGCTGGGCTTGGCTGCAGAGCTGTGGTGCCTGTGTGAGCACAGCTGGGAGCTGAGATGGGGCTGGGGAGCAGAAAATGCTGAGCCAGGGTTTCCCCCCTCTCTCTGCTGTGTCCCTCTGGGACCCAGCCTCTCCACAGGGCAGGGAAACGCTCGGCTGCTGTTATGAAACACTTCTGAGAATGGGTTTGTTCCACAGTCGAATTATGACAGCCTTGACCTGCTTTGGAGGCATCCCGGCTCTCTGCCAAGCTGGTGAATCAAGGGATGCTGAACTGCCAAATCCACCCAACATCAAAGGAAATGAAGCTCTTCCCATGGAACTCGTTTGCTCTCTGGCCACAGAAACATTTCACCAGAGCTTCCCTTTGAAGAGCCAGGCAGTGGGGTGTAGTGAGATCCCCAGCAGCTCCTCACCTCAGCCAAGCAGGGCGTTATCTCCTCTGCACTACAAACCAAAATGTCCCAAAATAACTGTAAAAAATCCTTTGCAAACACAATAGGAATAAATAAAAAGAGAGGTAAAAAAAGCTGAGAAAAGGGGAGAGGTAGTAAAAGAATTAAGGCCATTTGCAAATGGTTTGTATTTCCAAATAAATTCCTTTCTGGTTGCCAGCTGTCTGAGCCCTGAAACTTGGCATAACTACAACAGACACCGAATTTGATACAGACATTTGGTTCCCCGTATTAATCATGTAGAGTAGAAATAGAATACATGGTTTATGTGTTTGCCTCATCAGCTAAGTCTTTATCCCCATTAGACTTAATGGAAACCTTCCCTTCACTTTCCTTGTGGCCAGGATTTCAGCTCCAGAGCACAGCTCCAGGAAGACACCGCTGTGAGGAAAAATCCCATGCACCTGCATCCTGACAGAGAAATTCCAGCAGTTCAGGCTTCTCTCCTGCATAGTCAGGGCTGAAGTGGGCTGCTCTCTTGTCCTTTACAGAGGACAGAAATCCCAAAAGAACTAAGGAAAAGGACATCAGAATCAATGAGCTGCTTGTGCTGGAGGGGAGAGTAAGGAGGTGGGGGGAAAGCTGGGGAGCTGTGGGGTGGCTGGTTCACCCTGGGCAGTCAGGACATCCCTCTCTAAGGGAGAATTTGCTGGACTGGATTATGTCAAGTGAAGCAAAAGGGTCCCACATGACCTTAAAATGTATTAAAAGGTCAATGCACATCTTTGTGGTACAGTGAGAAAAAGCTTTTGGAGTACCAGCAGCCTTGCCCATGGTGCAAAAGCCAGGAGGGGAAGCAGAAGTGACTCATTGCAGTATCTCTGCTTTCTCCTTCAAACACCACACAGGCACACAATTACCCTAAAACCAGAATGTATCAGGGGGTTAGTATAATAATACATGTCTTATGCCAGTATTGTTCTAGAAATGCCTTTTTTCTTTCTTTCAGCTACTCCCACAGGGCAGTAAGCACAATGCATGTGCATGCATCTGGTGTGCCACAGACATCACAAAATGAGTCAGGTCCTCAGCTGGTTTTATTCAACTTGGCTGTCCTGATGGCTTTAATATTTATTTTTTTATTATTTCAGTTCCTCCTTCCAAACATTCTCCCCTCTCACATTCCGTATGCAGCAATAGCACCATAATATCTAATTTTATCAAAAGCATCTCTGCAGTACCTCACAAAAGAAAAATAGATGTGTAGATGTTGCTGACAAAGCAGCTGTGTCTGACTGGCATTTTGTTTAACAATTCCTGACATCAGATTCCAAATCCTACCTTCACTTTCCTATATAAAAAGAGTTTCTCCTTCAATTCTGGTTATCTAATATACTAATCCTGAAAGTATGCTTTTGAATAGCTTCATGCTGGGAGTGGATTCTCAGGTTATCCGTGGCTGATGCGTGAGCACAAGTCCCTTCCTCCACGCTCACAAGTCTGCACATCACATCATTCCCCTGCACCACTGCTCATTTTGGCCCATTGGAGTTACCAGGGTTTATTGTCCTGCTGGATAGAAACCCCTCTGATTTCCAGAATGTGAAGCTATAAATCCCACATATAAAAGAGGGTGTTTTGCTTAAAGTTTTTGTCACTGTTCTGGTGAGGGAGGGCAGTTATATTTAAAAGGCCCACTGATGACTTTGGTTTTGGTTTCATGTTGCATTCCCATGCCTGGTGGAAGCCATCACCTCCTTTTTCTGACCTGGAGAATTGTGCTGAATTCAGCCACGCTGCTGCTAAGCCCTCATGTGTGTTCCATCTTACTGAACAGAGCAATTGGATTCTTGCAAAATGTTACATTTTGCTCCACTGTAGTGCATCCCAGCACAAGAATTGTCTTACCAAGTCAGATCAAAGGTCATTCTAGCCCAAGTCCAGTGCCTTACCGTGGCCCAGGAGCAAACAAAAATAGAGGAAAAGCTCCTTTGCCTCACTAGACTGCCCTCCCTTCCAAGCGTCTGCCACACAAGGACTTCCTGGATGTTACCTGTGAAGTGTTAGCACCAAAATAGCGCTTAACAAGGAGTGCCACATTCCAACTGCATGGAAAGCATCAATTTAATTTGATGCTCACCATCATAAAATCATTTGATGGTTTCCTGTTAATCTGGAATGACAGATTCGATTTCTGTAAGCAAATACTAGATACAGGGGAAAAAAGCCAAGTTATAAACTTTTCCCTATGTATCAATCTACCAGCAGTGTGACAAATAGAAAAAGCATGGAAAACCTCTCCACGTGGCTCATCTTACATGTAAGTGTATAAAAATAGACCAAACTCTGCAGGAGAAGGAAACAAAATCCATTATTATCCTTTCCTTGTGCTGCAGTGGTTTCTGAAAGCACCCTCCAATGTGTTGGGATCTCAATGTGTTGGGATCTCAATGTGTTGGGGTCTCAATGTGTTGTATGAGCACAGGAGGTGTTAGACAAGTGTTAGTTCACATCCTGAGCTAGAGACTGTGACCCCACTTCCTGGGGCTCAGCACTGGCCCCCTGCTCCCCATTTGTACAACCCCAGTGTGTTTCTCCCATCTCCTGAACTTAACATAAAGGAAGAACCTGGACAAAGCCAAAGATGCTCCCGTTCTTTGGCATCTCTAAGTCACAATGCATCCAACCCCTCTGGCTCTAAGGAAGCCCCCAGGTGAAGTGCACAGACTCAGCAGAGTCCCAGCTTTTGCTCCCCGAAGCCACTCTGGTGAGGATGAGTGGTGATGGTCCACGGCCTGGATCTGCAAAGCCTACACTTCCAGGATACCAAGGAGAAAAGCTCCAAAAAAAGCTTTTTTTCTGTGTCAGTACCTCTTATGGAATGAAGTGCTTTCCATAATAAAGCTTACAAGCCCTGTGAGATGTGCCCCCAGGAGCTGGGACAAATTTCTTGGGTGGTTGGCAGCAGAGTCACTCTCTCTGCACCCCTTGGCTTTGTCCCACAGAAATCCCTCGTGTGTGGGAGGAATACTGAAAATCAGCTCAGCACAGGGGCACGAGGAGCCTCTGCAGGTGGGGCCAGAGCAGTTTGCACAAGATGAGCGCTGCATTATGCAAGCTGAGCTGAAATACTGGTCAGAGGCAAACCTGTCAGTCCCCTTGTCTTTTCCAGTGTTTCATCAAAGGCTTTACTCTGCTGGAGAGCCATCCAGAGAGTTAAGGCAGCCTTTGGAGTGGAGCAGAATTGCATAACTCCAGCTATCTCACACACATCTGTGCCTGTTTACACGAGAGGGGAGTCTGGTCCTGTGGTTTAAAAAAAAAACCTGATTCTGAAAGATTATTGTTTTATTCTCAGCATTCTGAGAAGTCAGGTAACCCCCCCACCCCCGCCCCCCCAAACATTGGAAATCAGGTGAATGAGTTCTCTGCAAAACCTGCAATTTCTGCAACAACAAAAAAAATTGTAACACGCGGCTCCAGATCTCGCTTTCCCTGGACAACCAAGTGATAGCACCTTCATTAAATTCAGCAGCACATTTCCACCTGGGAAGAATGTGAACCACTATTCCCATTTAAAGGGGCAGTAAAAGAAACATGCCTTTCCAATAAATCTTGCACCTCTGTTCCTCTCTACCCCATCAAAAAACACAGAGCAAAAAAGAAACTCTTAAACTTTCACATCTGAGATGCGAAGGCAGAATGTTAAGAAGACACAAAGCTGCTTTATTGTTTTTTTAATCTCCAAATTAGTAAGAGGATAACTCCTGAAGACTGACTGTATCCCAGTGCACTTTCACCTAACCCATTTAAATCCTCAGCCCTTCTGAAGCAGCAGGATCTGCATGCTCCTTTTAAAGGGATGTTTTGAAGTGCTGAAGGGTGTGTTTGTTCCTCAGCTCTACATGAATAAATATAATATTTCAGTTGCATATACACCTTCCCCCTCCACATTGTTTGGGATTTTCTTGGGAAGCCCAGAAACAAAGAACACAACTTCAGTTAAACTCCTCTGGAAGGGTTTCCCCCATCCAATCTGTCTGTGCAAAGCCCATTTTGGCTTCAGCAGTTTTTTCAAAGGAAGCTCTTACAAAAACTGCATCTCTGCTGGGAGCAGCAGACTGGGCTGTGCCAGGGACTTAAATACTTCCATCATTATGCTGTCTAATGCCTTCTTTAGACCAGGCTTGTCAAACATTTTTGACATTATGCACTTCCCTCATACTGACAATGCTTTGGATCTCTTGAAGCTTGTCAAACCGCTGAGCTTAGTTTCAAAAGTGAGCTGTGCATGAAGGCACTCATCCAGACAGCCCTGCTGCTCGTTCAGGCCAGCTCTCACCTTTCTACACAGCTGCTCCCTCCAGCTTTTCCTAGCAGAGGTAACGTGTTTGCATGTGTTTTACACTTGCAAATATAAAAGCCACCAAAAAAAAAAAAAATCTCAGTTATTAACACCATGAAAAAGTCAGAGAAGCTACAGCAAAAATGGCACCTATCCCAGACAGTTGTAGGACAAACACTCTCTATTGAGCTGCAGTCCAAGATTTGTTTGGGATGATTAATAAGATCTAATGACAGATGATTAATATCCTAAGAGCAACTCCATTCCTCCTACTTACTCCGTGAGTCTAACAGAGCTGACCTTTTCATAATGCCTGGTAATTTTCATATTACATCCTGAAAACACCACGGAAATGGGTGTGCTGAAGTGCAGTGTGGGATACACCAAGCAGGGAAAAAGTGTGAGCAAAACGTGACAAATTACTAATCCACAACTTCACAGACCGAGGTTCAAGTCCAATTTGAGATCCCGAGTGATATATATTTGATGGGTTCAGCTGAGCTGTATCAGACAAACTGGGCTATAATCCACTTTATAACTGTCACACATTAGTTGATAATGCTCAGGAGAGGATTGGCAGGACAGAATGACACGATAACAGAATTACCTCCATCGCCCACCTTGCACGAACCCTATATTGAACTCAGGCCAGAAGTGTCCAGGACCTCATCACAGCACACTTTGTTCAGAAACCACATCTCAGTTGCACAAATAACTCTTTCTCTTCTGGCCTGCCTGGCATTTAGAAAAGTTTGAAAGTAAAAGTTGTTTAGGGATGAAAAAACATATGATTCACTTTGAGCTTTCTGATAAAAGGAGGGAGGGCATGAATTTCAAACCCACAAATGTTTATTTCGAATAAAAATTTCAAAACTTTTAGCTTTGACGAATATTGAAATGAAACATCTCTGTCATTCTACCTTTTTTTTTTGTGACAGGTTGCTTGGCTCTTTTATTTCTTACTGAAATATTATCTGACGCTTATATTAATTTTCAAAATATGTTGGTTAAAGCAGTTTTTCATTTTCCATCCAAAATTATCTTGAAATTACAACTGTATTTTATGTTTTTTGCACTCCATAGGCATCCTGTCTTTCCAGGAGGCACATGGGATTAACAAAGTTGAATGTAGGCTGGCAGTGATAGGCCAGAGATACAAATAATTTTCTCTCAACTTCTGTAGCCCTTGGGTTTATGAGAAGGGTGCTGCAGGTCCTTTCCTCACATACTTAGAGAGGAGTTCCTTACACGGGCAACTTCAGTTTGCAAACATTGCCCATGTCCAACAGGGACAACTTGTTCTTGAAAAGACAAAAAGCTGTAGCTAAAATAGTTGTGTTATTTGATCAGGTCTGTTTCCTTCAGCTTTGGGTTGCTGGGTCTCTTCCTTCTCATGTGTCCTTGTGAGCATCATCTCCCTCACTCTCACTCCCTCTTCTCTCCTTGGGTTACCCTTCCCCCATTGCTTGTGGAAATTGGACACAAGAAGAAGGACTATTGGCAAAACACAAAATATCACAGAGCAGGGGTCTGCAAGAAGCAAAAAAAGACTTTTCTGTGACTACTGTGATACCCTTTAACCACAGCATTAATCCCAGCCATGCAGCTCATTTCTTCCCCCACTGCTCTCTTGGACTCTGCCCATTCAGACTGGGAGTTTGTCAAAGGATGGATTCTGTTCCTGATTTGGGAAATGTTAATGTAGAGTGGCCTTAATAATATAGTGCCAAAGCAGTTCACCTCACACCTCCTCTGTGCACATCTCTGAAGTGCCAAGAACATTTTTTGGTGTTGTACAAAAATAATAAAGATAGATGTAGTTAATAAATAGGTAAGTTCATTTTCAGCCCTCTGAGCTCCTCATTTTCCTTCAGCATAAGCCCATTTTTTACAGCTGACTGCTGTGATCTTCCAAGGGATGTGCTGATGTGGCTTGAACCAAGTTAATTTGCTTCCTTTTTCTTTTTTTTTCAGGATTGCAGATGTCATCAAAAATAAACAGTACAAAGAGGGGGGAGAAAGAATAGGCAAAGCAGAAACTGATTCAGAAACTAATTAAAATAAAGCATAGTTCTCAAAACCTCTTTAAATTATTCAGATGTCACAATCCGAGGAAAAACTGTTCTTTTCTAGGCATTCTGCTTTTTTACCTTCCTCCTCCCTGCTGAAATAACTAATCTAATTAAATGTTGAAGATATCTCCAAGTGAATTCAGGTTAACACAGACATGGTTTGGGAGGCATCCAAAGATCTCCAAGTTATAGCAGTTTTGAAGAGTTAAGTGCATTTTTTTTGCCAAAAGTGGTGAAACTCAGGACTCAGGAACTGAGGGGTGGGGGACCTGGTACAGCTGCCAATAGTCCCTGGCCTTGATCAGAGTTATAACTGGGCACGGTACAATGAAGGGAGCGGGTCCAGCACATCTGGAGGCTCGGGCATGATTTATGGCTCAAGGATTTCCAGCCCCTTTCTCTCCACTTGCCGTGGGCACCGAGGACAGAGAGGCAATGAATGGCTTCTGCTGCTGCACCACTCCAGCCCCTCTTTGTCCATCTGCTTACTCCAAAGAGCATCAGATAAACATGGAACCACCACTGCCCTGATGTCACAATGGAGGTACCAAGCAGAGGGATGCTTGTTCAGCCTCAAACCGTGACATTCAAACTGTTCTCCTGCCTCACTTGCAACAAACACAAATTCCAAATAGCTAAAATAGTAGTAGATTAGTGAGCTCTTCAGAGTGAATTCTGAATCCAAAGGGTGTTTCCACCAAGATGGCAACTTTCCAAAGCCTTCTCCTCATTCCACATCTCCCCAGCAGGGAATGCAGCACCCCTGAGAGCAGCAGGACAGGTCAGCATTTACCCACCACGGCAGGAATGCTTCTCCTGCCAGACCACGGGCATAGCTGGGCTCTGAACCTTTTACACCCCCAAGTGGGAGCAAGGCCTCCAGTTTTGGATGGTGAGAAGAGAAAAAAATCCTCTACCCTGACCTTTTCTGTCTGTGTGAATATTTCAGGGAAACACCCAAGGAAATTGCTATTTCGGGCTAGTTGTGGGGATATTTGTGCTGGCTGAACATGCTGGCAATGCATTAAAAGACTGCAGCAGATCATAATTCTCACTTAACCTACTTTATATCCCCAGCAATTATCACTGCTGCGGGTGCACTCCTTCCCTAACTTACAGAAAATACCCACATCCAGTTACTTTGGTGCTGCACCTCATTTCTGGCCGTACCAAGACACAACCTCCAGCACTGGGCTTCCCCCACCCGAGGAACCACTTCTCACACTCCTGAGTGCTTTTCTCAATATTCACCTTTGTGTTACCTACGTAACATAAATCCTCCACCCACTTTCGCCCCCAAACCCAGCCCCTGCCTGCAGATCTTGAGCTCCCCTCGCCCGAGAGTGATGCTGGGAGCAATCCTGTCTCCTGCAGCTGTTAATCTGTCATTAGCCTGCCATAAGTCACCCAGATATACTGCAACCATTACAGAACCTCAACAGAGTGGAAAAAAATCATTTGCTTTACTGTCAACATAAAAACTTTTTTATCTCCATTGACAGTTTTATTTAGAAAAATCTCAGCTATATTTTAATTTGGCTCTAATGATAGCTCTCAGAAAGCAGTGTCTGTGTGTTAAAGTTTGCCGCAGTAGCAGCCGCTAATTTTCTTTTTTCCACTTTTTTGGTTTTGTTTCACAGATATTTTTTAAGCAAGGATGCTTCTGGGGTATTTCTGTTCTTGTGAAAAAGCACATATTTCTGACAACCTTGCAAACTGGCTAATTATCAATGGTTGCTAAAACCAGATTCATCCATGTTCCCGTCAGCACTGGAATTTAAATATTTAAATCTTTATCTAGGGGAACACCTACAAATTTACTTCACAGAGAGAATGTTGCACATTTTAGTGGAATAGCATCCTGCCTTTGCTCTGTGAAATTTATCTCCTCAATAACAACAAAACCAATGACTTGAAGTCAAAATGCAGGGGCTAGGGAAGTAGTTCTGTATCTGTAATTTCAGTGAGCAGGCTGCATGCTGAGAAAGAGGTATCATAATGGTCTGAAGCCCTCCTTTCTGAAAATAAGGAAAAGAAATGAAAGCATCCATGCTTTTGAGCTCATTCTGTCTTTTCCCATGGTAAGTTAGCCAGATTTTCCTGGTTCATGACCACAATGAATTCATTCATGCATGGGGAGAGTACATAAAACAGCAGCTAAGGTTCTTTATTTAGCCAAAACCTGTCTGCCTTCCACAAAGTACTTCCTTTGGAAATATCAAAGCTTCTACTGGGCTTGGCTCTGGGATTTTGTGAATCAAAGTTAATAAAAATCTATGGGCTGGTAGAAATCCTTGCTCATACAAAATGCCTTGCAACAGGCCAGAACTCTGGGTGTCCCACCCTGGAAAAGCAGCCTGGAGATGGGAACATGGACACAGTCAGCAATTTTGGGGGTAGTTCCCACCACACCAAGGTCTGTGTAAAACCCTAAAGTGTATAAAATTAGCCCACTACACTTTTCCTTTAAAAGTTATGCGTGACACAGGATTCTTGGTAAAAATTTGACCATAAACCTCCCAAAACCAAAAAAACCAGAGGCTGTCAAATAAATAATGTGTGTAAAAGAAGTTCCAGAGGGATTGTGCTGCCTTTGACTAGACACGGACAGCAAGAATGGCAGATGGATTGAACTGCTTCAGAATCTGGTTTTGTTTGTTTTATTTTAAATTGTAACAATATGAAACTGATCTTCCAAAACACTTTCTTTTTTTCTTTCTGAAAGATAAAACCCCAGAGCAAGAATATTTGTGCTGGAAAAAAAGTTTCTCAGATGAATAGCTTTGTACAGATGAGGATAGAATTGCCTGAAATAGCTTTGTTTTGAAACAATACATTGTCTCACAGGAATTTTAGACATTCTTTATGAAGGCAGCACTTGGCATTATATTTCATGCCTTTCAAAGTATCTATTTTCATAGGAAATTAAGGAAGGGGATGGGAAAGATGTTTTTCACCCAACTGACTTTGCAGTTGCAAGGATCTCAAGCAGGAAGATGCATAAGAATGGACAGAAGAAAAAATATTATATCCTATTCGTCCCAAATGGCAACAGGAAAAATAAAGAAACGTTCTCTCCAGATTATATGCATGAAGATAGATTTTCTTTGAAGAAAGTCTTCTCTTTATTGCTGAAAACATGTTTCAGCTTGACTGATGAATGCTGGAGAACTGCATAGGTGAATTCAGAAGACCGCAGCTGAAAAATATCACACCAGGATATAACATTCCATCAGCTCAAATATAGTCTCTAGGTTTTCCTAGCAGCTTATTTTCTGTGTCAGGCATGCTTGTTAAGCCTTTTTTTTTTTTTTTTTTTTTTTTCTAGAGAAAATTTCA
>VWZT01003312.1:1565560-1575584 GCA_013397055.1 Pachycephala philippinensis | reverse complement strand
GTCATGCAGTAATGTTTGGATATGAGTCTTATTTACAATGCCTCCAAAATCTGAAGGGTCTGATCTGGTGGTCTGGTTCATATCCATCTGTCTCTAAGGCCCAAGGCACAAGCGCCAATAGCTTTCTCATAGCCCTGTGGATCCAGTATTGTGGTCTGGATTCCTCTTAGAATTCCCCCAGGACTCAGATTTCACCTCTGGAGCATCAAGTCACTTAATCTCCCCATGGTTCCATCAATTGTGGGAAAGCATCACAAAGAAAATTTAAAAAAACCTATCAGGTGCACGGAAAATTTCTCTTTCTGAGCTGCAAGCCACACAACTTCATCCTCACACAACACGGAGTGTTTTTTCGCTTTGTAGTTTATTCCTGTTCACTACCATCTTGCCAGAGTGCTGGCTCACACCTCAGCCTCCCAGCTTCATTTTCAGCTGGTAGTTAAACCCACCATTCAAATAATTTTTCATTTGCATATTTCTTCTGAAGAAAGGTCCATTGTGGGCACATTATTACTCACTCTCTATTTCCAGTATAAATTCTAAGTCACCTCTTTGTCCCTTGTGCAGCCCACACACTGACGCAGCATCTTCTCACACTTCTCTCCCACACAGGCAGCTCATGAAATTACACTCCTAAGCCATGGAGGGGATGATGGATGGCTGGCATTTCTCTATTTTATGCAGGACTGGCTTACTCAGACGCTGGTAAGAGAAGTTTTAGCTGGCCCAAGCACCATGCAAGATGCATTGGCTGCCTACATACAGATCCATAATTGCTTAAAGAGTTGACTTCACAGAAAATATTTCTTTGACAGACAGCTCTACAGGCAGCCTTAGGCAAGAAAGAGGTCAAGGAGCAGAAGCAGCTGATTGCCATCTGGAGCTGAACACCAATTCCTCATTTGGGTGCTGGAGCTGCCCCAGAGGAGCATTGCCTGGGGGGTGTGTGCCAAGTGATCAGTAGAAGGTTTCTAGAGGATACAGCTGCTGGAGGAATTCACAGAGAGGTGAAGGAGAGGTTTCACCAGGGAATGGGAAAAGTAGAGCTGAATATGGTATATGTGCCCTTGTCAGATAATACTACCACACAGGAGTGAAAAAACAGCTGTAGAAATCTGTTTTTCCACTTGTCCCTGCACATCAGTAGTTATTTGCAGGAAATCACCCCACTCCAGACACGCTGGTAAAATACAGTCGCAGCCCGTCTCGCTTTCATGTTGGGTTTTTTCTTTTCCTTGCCAAGGTGTGGAACACAAGGCCAATAAATCTGCCTTGGAAAGGAAAAAAAAAATAGCTTGGAGGAGCTGCTTCATCATCTTCCTTCTGCTTTTCTCTAACAGTCGGTGTGGCAATATCCACTTAAGTTTAGAAAGCATTATTGTTACAGGATGTGTGGGAACCACAAATACCATTTGAGGCCAAGTTACAGTAAATCCTATTCTTAGTGTCATTAGTGGAAGTGCTTCCTTCTTGTCACAAAAGCAAACGAAAGAAGGTCCATTAATTTTTCACTGGTGGAGCAGCAAGGAGGCACTTTAGAAAGGGGGAGGAAGGACTCCAGTCAGGTACCCGAGTGATTACAGACCTTGGCACGCTGCTGAGCCCAGAGGCTGGAAACCAGTTCTGCCTGTGAATGGTCAACACCCGAGTTCCGCTTGTTACTGTATAAATATCTTAAATATAAGCTCAGTTTGAATCTGTAATTATGTTTGTGTTACCATGATACTCGTTATTAAGGCCAAGTGCTGCAATAAGGCAAATCATTACTTCTGCTGTTCCTGGCCACTGTCTGCATTACAGTAGAATAAACCAGAAGAAACACATTTTCTACTATTTTGAATGTAATAACACATAAGACAGTAAATATTTAACTTGGTCTTAGCGTTTACACTCCCCGGACTTGGTATTCCCCTGATTTATGCCAAAGTGAAGTAGGTTCAAATCCATCAAATTCAATGGAGTTAAGCTAGGGTAAATCAAGCCCTCTACTACCAAAAATCAACTTTCCATTTGTTTTAATACCATTAATTTAAATGAACTCACTTGATATTCTCACACCTCTGATATGTGCATGCAATTTATGCCAGGAGAAATTCTGGGCAAACCTGGCTGCTTAGGGCTGCTCAGGCTGCTAAGATTTGAATGACTAGTTCTAGTAAAAGTATTAATAGTATTTTTTTGTTTGTTTTAATCTTTTATACTGAAGCCAAGAGCAGGGCATCCAGTTAACTTAAGAACAACCTAGCAGAACTCAGCCAATCAAGCATGTTATTGTTGCCCATCTCCTTTATCTTGGGGTCCACCTGTATTTCCATTTTTAACTGCACACCTATTTGTACAATGGCTGTGAAGGCTGGAAGAATTGTCACTCAGAATCAGGGTCACTCAGACCCCACTCCTGAGCCTGCCTCCCTGCTTTGGGGGTTAAACTCTGCCTGCTCCCTTGCTCTTTCTTGCCAGGGTTCTTGCCTCAAGAAGTCACCAGAGCATCAGTTAACTGGATCCCATATGAGATAAAAGAGGGAAAAAAGCTAGATTTCATTTTCTAATGTTATATCTTGCAAAGATCCACATCCACTGGCAGTGTCTGAGCACAAAAATACACCTTGCTAACGCCACTGCAACAACACACATGAAAGCATTACAGGAAGAGACAGGGCTAAACCACATCCATCTGGAGATAAAAAGTGGGAAGCACCCTCTGAGAAAAAAAGATAATGTTCCAAGGAGAAGATCCCGTTTTTTTTTTTTTCTTACCAAGAGGTGCAAGTGGGAAAAAAAGAGTGATCAGCATCAGAGTTATAAATCCTTTGTTCAGGGGTGGAGTGGAAGCAAACTCATAGTTAAATATGGTTACAAAACTATTACTCCAGGCTTGCTGGCCCCTGGGGACAGAGGGAGAAGGGCAGTGGGAAAGGTCATTTTTCCCCTCGGGGTCCTGGGCTCAGCTGGGATGTGGGGGTTGGCTGTCATGAAGATGAAAGACCTCAGTCACCCTTGCTTTTGACCCCTCTGGAAATGTGGAAATTCAGTCCCTGGGCTCATCTGTGGTACCTGCTCCCTTGAGCATCAGACCTGAGGGAAGGATTGTGTGGGGAATGTTCCTCCTCCACTGGCCCCAGGCTGTTTGTCCAGATGTGCTTTGTCCTGTGGCTCCTACGAGGGCAACAGCCATGGGATGTCTCATTCCAGCACACAGGTGTAGAGGAAAAGTGACAAAATCTTAACCTAAAGCTACATGGCTCAAATGGACTTCTTCAAAAAAGTTCACCCAGTGCTGCACACAGGGCACTGATAGATAACAAGAAGCATTATCTTTAATAAATAGGAGATCTAGTCCCCAGAAAAGTCCATTCTTTATTGCTTCACAATATTGTTGTGAAGATTGATAGCCATAATAAAAAAAAAAATCTTGGCGTGTCTGCATTTTCTTACATACATTAGGTAGATTAGCAGGATACTTCCAGCAGAAGTGCCATAAACAGAAATAAATTATGGTTTATGTATCTTGTGGGCTGCTGGTATTAAAAGTTTAAATATTTGATCAGACACATACATCTTTACATTTCTTCTCCTTGGCTGATAAGGCAAACAGAGAGTAGCCAACAAGAGCTGAAATTAAAACAAAGACCCCCTTTTGAGAGATAGCTGCAGAGAAAGGGGGAAGCTCTGAAAGGACACGAGACCATGCCAAGGCCTGAAAGGTCCCTCTTAATGAACCACTATGAATTAAAATTCACATTGGCTTTGTGAGGCACCAGCTAAACAGTGACACCACAAACAAGGTGTCACAATGTTTTGGGGGATGGACCCAGTTCTTTTGGCTGTGAGAAGAAACACTCTGAGCCTGCCTTGAAACGTGCCTTGGCTTTCTGCAGGAAATGTGCCCTGACAAAGTTTTGCCAGTGTTAGGACATGTCAGTGCATCACTGCAAGGACAAAGACATGAGAACAGTAAAGGCAACAAGCAGGGGAGAGGACAGGGAAGTGAGTTGTGAGAGACAAGGGAAAAGGGAACAATAAGGAAAGAAAAGAGAAATAAGAAGGAGGAGAATTAAAGAAAGTACAGGAAAGTGCTGAAAAGGGGCCAAGGAAATCATCCCCACACAACAGTGCGTCCATTTCCATCATTGTTCTGCTCTGAAGCCTTGGTTTCCAGATTCTGCATCACTTCTGCCTGCCCAGAAACCCAGCCCTGGGAGAAACAATGCAGCTGCCTGGGCCAGTGGCCAGGATGCTGTCTGCCTAAGAACATTTTTATTGAACTTGAAGTTACAATTCTTTGTTTCTGAAAATGGTACAATTGATACAAACCCAGTGTGCTGACCTATTCCTTTTGAAAACGTAGAAGTCATTTGAGTATTAGATCCAGCTTTTGATTAAAAAGCTTTTAAGGGAAAATCTCAAAAAAATTCCCATGAAAATTCCATGCCAAACCCATTTTCTGGCCTTTAATTTCCAATAACCAGGGAGGAAACAACAATAAAAGCAGGGAACAGAGACACTATAAGTAACTTCCACAAGATTATTCATTTTCCTTAATAAGGGTCTTTAACAGCATGACGACTCATGCAATATAGATAAGAGGAAACAAATCAAGAAATTTAATAGAAATAGAAAACAAATGGAAAACTCAGAAGAAAAAGCATTTAATAAAAGACTTGGTGAAGAGGAGGGAATGAACTGGTTCCTCACGTAAGATTACTGCCTGGGTTTTTCTGCCCTTCATGGGCCATTTCTTTTGCCTGTGTCTTTTTCTATGACAGAAGAAGTCTCTGGGAGTTGGTAGAGCTCTGTCTTTTCCTCTGGAGATGGAGCTGGTAAAATAAGGAGTCTGGATTCTTCCCATGTCTCCTTCAAACACATAACTAGAGACCCCTCCATCACTCATCTCTCTGTTCTCTTCAAAGCAGAGAGCCTGGAAGGAACTGGCAAAGGGCTGCTGTGGGGAATCAAAATAGGGAACATCTTCTGCTAAAAATATACTATTGACATGGAAGAGAGATCGTAGCAGAAAATGTCTGTGTCTGGGGTTGGTTCTGTTGCACTTTTAAATTTGGATTTCAACTCTCCTTTATGAAAGACCCCCCAACATGGACAAGCATCTATGGTTTTTTGGATTTTATGGTTCTCCAATCTTGGCAGATCAGTACAGCAGTACTTCTAGACCTGCAGCAAGGGATGGTGTGATTTGCACTCTTAGATCAAGAGCACCTTACAGTATTTCTACACGTTATCTTCTTTGTACTTAACACCATTATTTTAGAATTTTAAAAAATATCGGAGCTGGGTGATACACTCAAAATGAACAATGACTTAATTAAAGCACCACCTTTCTGTTGTCTTTCAATCTGAGAAAATGCTCCCACTCTTTCATGCCCATCATTCCAGCATTTGCTGGAGCTTTGTTTTAATGATGACAATCTGCTGCAGCTCAGACACAGAACTAACATTTTCCCCCAGACACCCAGTCATTTCTTTCTTTGTGTGTGTGCTTTATTTTTTATGGGGCCAGCTGCTTTGTGATCAGTGAAATGTCAGAAAAATCATCTTACCATAACAAAGCTGAAAATAAAATATTCAAGGAAGCAAACTCCCATGGAAATCTTTAAAGGCCTAACAAGGGAGAATTCTCATCTCTGTGCACACGGGTGACTCACTGAAGTAAATGGGAATTACGTGACTGCATCAAAGATTTCAGTATGAAGAGCACAGATTTTCTCCCAGCTTTGGCCTTTTGGAATGAACTCACAAATAAGTTTAGATGAAGATTCTAGATAGAGACAGACTTGCTCAGTGATATCAGCCCTGACCAGAATGATTTGAGGGAGGTACAGTATCATCCTGTCAAGATTAAGTGCATGCTTAACATATTACCTCCTTAAATGCTTTTTATAAAATTGAGTGCTCATATTCAGCTGTCCAATTTGAAAATTGACTGAATGACACTTAAGGGTCAAAACAGGTGTGTCCTTGCAAATTTAGAGGTTAATTGACATAAAACTTGTTACAGCTTGGAATATGGGAAAAAAAGCTGTTTCTGCAAATATTGTAATTAAACAAAATGTTGTTTTTCTAATTGTTGGAGAAGAAAGCCCCGAATTACCAGGAGGAAAGAAATTAGAGCAAAGAGATCTGCAGGAAAATAACCCTATGAAAAATTCACAAAGATATACTCATGGTGCACCAAACGATCCTCACGGGTTTCATAATTCTGTGAGTGAGTGCAATTAGTTAACGGTGGTGTTGTTATAAAGCTACACGCTGTGGCTGACAGGTTTTGAAACTACTCCAGAAACCAAAGTCTGACGCTAAACAACCATTGTGTGTGGGTATTAGGCAACAGGAAATCTGCCTGATGATAACTGAGTTATAGCAAGCCCTGCAGCAGCCACTCAGACACTGTGTCCATTTAATCTGCAGATGGCAAAGCAGATACGCCATTCACAGCTGCATGCATGAGGATATGACATCTTTGTCTATATTAATCTCATGGCTGGCTTCACATGACTCATTCAACCTTTTCTTCTATTACATGAAAGGGAAGTTAACTAGCAAGACCTCTGGTGATTTTTAAATAGGTCCAGCCCTGCTGTGATCTACATTTCAGGCAAGAGACTGCAGAGCTCCTCTCCCCGTTCCTAAAGCCCTCATTCCACAGACTGCAACTCCACTGCAGCTACACAAATCCCCCATTTGTGCCATTAG
The DNA here is from genome assembly GCA_013397055.1 of Pachycephala philippinensis. Taxonomy (NCBI): domain Eukaryota; kingdom Metazoa; phylum Chordata; class Aves; order Passeriformes; genus Pachycephala; species Pachycephala philippinensis. The sequence continues at coordinate 1,568,876 of VWZT01003312.1, read as the reverse complement.
CTCATTCCCAAAACAACCTCTCAAACACACGGGCTCTGATGCCAAGAATATGACGAGTGGGTCAAATGTACTAAAGTCTGCACTGAGGGAGACAACATCGGCAGGTTTTGTTTTCCTGGTTATCAGTAGGGAGATAGAAGCTTCAATATATGGACAACCTTAATTTGAAGAAAGAAAAATCTGCAGTATCTCTGTTCCACAAGGATAAGCTGACAGCTAAGGCAAAACATGGTTATGCCCAGAGGCAGCAGGAGCAGTGTAACAGGCTTCCCTGCTCTCCTCATCCTCTATGGCAAGATTAAGAAAAACACCATGGGTTTAGCTCCAAGTGGCTCACAGAAGAGCTTTGCTGTTCAGAGTAGCTTGATTTTGAGATCCTGTGCTCTGCTTTTCAATCAATATTCAGAAAAAATACATCTTCAAAGTGGAATATCACTGGGGGGAAAATATCAAGCTTTTCATCATCTTTTCCTGCAAAGATGCAAAGCACACTCGCAAGGTTTGAGGACGTCCACACAATAGTACTATTTTCAGTTATAGTAGCTCCTCCAAGCCTCAGAGGAGGTTTTGTTTTGAAGAGCAAGAGACATTCCCCTCAGGACTCTCTCCTCAGAGAAATATCTCCTAGAATTAGGCAAGATACTGAAAGTGAGGAACAGAACAGAGAAGCAGAGAAGCTGTCATGGTTGGCAACGGACATATAGACCCCTCAGGGCAGGGGTTAGCTGAGGATAGTGAATGATATCAGGAAAAAAAACAAAAGAAAAAACTTTCTTAAAGCATTTTCATGCAGAAAAATAAGCATTTTCATGCTAAATTCCTATTTTGAAGTTCAGAGACCATGTTTTTCCATAATAACCACATCCAGCCTTATGCAAATAAAAATAATTAAACAAGAGTGGAATATTTCCCCCATAAATACTTGTCTCATGTGGACAGGAAGCTCCAGTTGCTTACAGAAAAGCAGAGAAGCCAGGGTCCAGCCACAATGACTAAGTTTTCAAGATTTTCTTGTTTGCATCTCTCTGCTCCATTAACAGTGTGCTGCCTGCTGAAAGCTGAGGCGAATAAACTCAGGGAACAAGTTATCTGTAGAAAATAATTTGTAGAGAGAACATCTGCTCCACAGAAGTGGAACCAGACTTTAATGAAATGCTTTAAACCTCCCAGATTAGTACAAAGAGCCTCAGGCTTCTGTAAAACATATATCGTCTCCAGTTTTTCTGTATGTAAAAAACAAATAAATACTTAATAACCTTTAAAGTATTTGAAGATGTCCAGATTCTTTAGGAAGGTTAAATTAAGCTTTTCAGAGGCTTTTTGATGATCAATAGCTAGATCAGCTCTGTGATTGAAGCAGGCTCACTAGCTACGCTTGAGAAGACTTTTAACTTCAAAGATTGATGTGCTTAAGGGATAGTGAAAGAAATTATTTGTTAAAAAAAAAATTAATCTAAAAACAATCAGTAAAACTTTGATGGACACCTGTGTTGATCCGGGAACTGAATTGCAGCAGCCACATTTGTAAGTTATCACGTATTCTAAACAGAGGGGAGTAACTAACTTCTTGCAGAACTGGGAACCTGGAAACCAGTGGATATCCTTGGACTTTGCCAAGTACATCCAAAGCTGTGCCAGATTTTGGCACTCAAAAATCCAGAGCTTCCCTTGTATGGAACAAGGACAGACCCCTTGTATGGAACGTGTGTGTGTATATATTTGTTAATGTTTTTCTATCTTCTTACAAAAGAAGAGCAGAGATGCTGTTGGGGATTCCTAAAACTCTCCAGTGACAAAAGCTACAGTTCTGTCCCCTGGCAACCTGTGCTTACAAACCTCTTTACCTCTTCCAACCCCCCAGTGCATTGAGCTAAGAGAGCATTTCCCTTTCCCTTAACAGATGAATGCTTGTGGCACACAGAGGAGCAATGGTGCTTATTCCTTAATCCAAACATGCCATTACATTTTTGTGTGCAAAAGTAAGGCGTTGATACCAGATTTGGAAACCATGAAAAGTTAAGGGGCTTAGAGGATGACAACAGAGACCACAGCAAGAAGAAATGACCTTGTTTGTGCTGCTGGTTCCTAGCAGGAAATGCCACAACGTGGATACAGAGATCGGCATTCACATCTCTGCTAAGCAATCTGCAGGGACAAAGATATTTTAGTCAAACCTAGAATTTAATGTCCGTCATGGGGGTAGCCCTGGATTGAATTCACTGCTTGCAGCTCTGGCTAAAATTATTTGTCATCTTACCAGGAGATAAAGCAGCAGTATTGCCACAAGATAACCACATGTTACTCTTGTTTGCAGGAGCTGCTGGGTTCTTACCATCCATCCATTCAAAGTTACTGCATTTCTGAAGATTTACGTCAGTAAATAACCTGCCAAACCTGCAGCAAGCCCCTCAGCACACAGGTCGCTATCCCTGCAGGGGTTCCCAGCAAACAGGAGCTGATCCCTCCTTTGGAAATAGAATATTGCTGAAATCTTGCAATATTAGACTGAGAAAAGCAGAAATACTTTTGAAATTGCTTTTCATCCTTTTACAGTGCTGCTCTTACCTCTTCACTCCACTAGTAGGAAATGGACACTGGCAGCCACTGTCCCTCCACTGTCAAACCTGACAACAGAATTAACAGCTCTGGTAATTAGCAGGAGAAGTCCCTTGCCAGGCACAAAGCTCAGACTGCAAGGTGATCTGAAGAAGTTCTTTTCCCCCCAGGGTCAGAGTAGGGGTAAAATCATAAAAATGTTGAATTGCTTAGGATATGAAAAGAGACAGCTGAGCTACAAATTTTAGCTCAGCTGATTGTAGTCAGATGCTCTATAAAGGCATCAGTTAACCTGTACCTCAAAGCTTGTTAAAGACAAAGCAAGCATCTCAGAACCCCAGCAAATTAGATATACTGCAGACAGTTAACAGGAATAAAGGAGGTTAAATGGCCACTTTCAAAACCAGAGGAGAATTTAGTACTCATCTGAGTCACATGTTTAAATTGGAAAGCATTCCCCTTCAGATAAACAATACCTTTTTGGAACGTAAAAACTGAAAAATTTTTCAGAGAACCTGTTGGTGATGATTTTTTTTTAATTTTATTTTTTGCTGCAAGGAGGAAATTATAGCCTCCCAATAAGCTGCTCTCACTATTCAGAATGCATATATATCAAAGCAAAACAGGAATATGGAAACAGTATGGAAATACTCTCGAGGAATGACAGACTACCTAGTGGCCTAGTCTGCAACTATAACAGAAAGTTACAGTGAAACCCTCTTTCTGAATAGTCATTAAAAAAAAAAAAAAAAAGAAAAAA